>JANFCV010000051.1:3197500-3446349 GCA_024500475.1 Phthorimaea operculella | reverse complement strand
TTCACCATTTTATCGTTTCAAAACACCTTATGCACGGCAGTCAGAGTCTTTCACTCGTGGTCGTGACATAAAACATGTCAATTTGCGAAGTACCCTCTATTTGAAATCATTAGTTTGGAAACGTGTTGTAGTGTTGTTTATTCCATAAAAGTACCGCATAGACTGTAGGTAGTTTTTTGTTTATTTTCGCATAAGCTTTCATTCATAATAAATAGAGTAGGTAGCAAGATGACCACACATGAGGAAAATAAAACTCATACCGATCGAGACGGTATTAAGAAAAATGATTATTTTGATATCGTTTTACAACTTTTTATCTCTAGTGCAGATGGTTAGACACATTACGTAATAAACATGTCATTCATATCATAACACTTTGAGTAGGTACCTATGGTAGGAAGTATAAAACATCCTAGATACATACATATACGTATATATCACGCCTAAACCTTTACGGGGTAGGCAAACTTTCTAAAGTAACATTACGTATATCATGTCCAAGGTCATGGCAACCGAGTGGTACTTCAAGTATACCTACCTTATGTTATGATATGACATGTAGACATTAGGTACTAGTTTTCAGTAGTTAGACTAGTTAAGACAATTTACCACCAGTTTTGATGTTTCATAGCTTGTGAATCTACAACAGAATGTAGTTATAAATTTGCAACATGATGGATTAAGTAAATCACCTAGGTACGTTACATAAATCTGTATCCCAAACACACACTTTTCTCTCAATGAATTGAAAAAGCAAAAACTTTTCATAGTTTAGGTGTGACATTTATTGAATAGGTAGGTAGTTATTTACTTATCCGTTTTGAGATGAGGCCATTACAATACGGCCTCTTTCTCTTCCCACTTTTGTTTGTTTTCATGTTGCTTAAAATCGCTAATACAAGAAAACTTTAACTTAACTCTTCAGAGAGCTCTTCAGATTGTACATAGGTATTTCCCTCGGGGTTACTTGCTGCGAAAATACAGCACGTACCTATTTGAAGTAGGTACTTTAATGGCACTCTTTGACCATAGTTCAAAGAAGTAAACGAATGACAAGCGTAAGGGATATCCCTTAGCATGACATTAGTACTATCGTATTACATTTTTAGGGGACACAGTTGACACTGTAGTAAGAGATAACTATTTAATAAAAGTGATTTCTTGCTACTTATGACAGTGAGCAAGGGAATGCATAAATGGTCGTTCCATTACAAGAACAATGTTGTAACTTATTTTTTATTGCATGGCCCAGTGAGCCACTGTAATGATCACAAAGTGAAACTGTTTAAGACATTAACCTGCAAGAACTTCAGCCCTGAGGTTATGGTAATGTCTTTATTGACAATCTCCTTGCGTAGGTGTTTCTAACTAGCTCAAAGCTACGCAGGGCATTCCATGAAAACATCAACTTCTAGTCGCTTACGTGACGTTTAGCATCTACTTTACGCTTATGTTATCCTTATGAATGATACAAAGCTACTGTATGTGAAATTTTTAAAGCTTTTATGTTGATATCAAATCTTTTACACGGAAATATTAGAAGTCTCAGAACATTTTCTTGGAATGCCTCTACATAAGCTAAGATGTAAACTTCTTTACTAGAAATTGTAATAGCCATTTCAAAGCAAATTTCATTGAAAATAATTATCTCGGATGCGTCCATCGGATTATGGACTTTGTAAACAAAAACGTGTCGGGTAGGTATTCAATTAGAATTCTTATCTAAATAAAATGTCACATGCAAGATTCGAACCTGCGAAATTCACTAACACACACACTACCCTTCGTTACACTCGTTAATTTCGTCTGAGGCAAGACCCTGACGGTGTACTATTTGTTTTTATAGAATACTTCGAAATTAGTAAAAGGAGAACCCTTTATTTTGTAGGTAAGACATATCGTGCCTGCGCCGAATGCCACTGAACTTTCTTTGTTTGATATGGGATAGGTATAAGAGTAATACTTAATACAGTACAGTTTATATCATAAGTCACACAGTTTTATGAAATTCGCTGGCCGACTCTCTCTGCGCGAGTATTAAAATAATATGTAGGTACGTTTCGAAACTTTTGGGTCCATGATGACCCTGTCCTTTGAGGAGTATGTAGTACCGAAACGCAACAATATACTTATCACTATATTTTGCGATATTTGTCTCGCATTACAAAATATCAGTTCGTCACGTATACGAAAGACACGAGGACGAAAATTAAGGCACTCCTGCAAGTGCAGGCGAGAGCAATCTGCATGACATCAAAGCACAACCCCTGCGCGGGGATGTAGGAGTCAAAGGCTCACCATGCGCTGGCGGCCAAGGTACTCTCTAATGATGTTTTAAAATAGGGTATACCTTGCATTGCGCAGAGGTAACATATAAAAACAAGGGAACATGGCCTAGTTCGCGGAGCCATATAATATCAATTTGTCATTGCAATAGAATAAAATTAGGTATATATACCTTACAAAATATCCTTGCTGAGATTTGATTGTTCTTTTTTGTAAGACGTTCTACGGACTAGGTGTGCCGTAAACTCTCACTGCATTATTCGGGGTCACAGCGACACCCTTTTTAATGAAATTCTTTAATTTTAAAGAAACACCTCAAATAAAGAACTTTGGAGGTAGAAATTAAATATACAAGTCAACATTTTTTAAAGTGAGGACCACGTGTTTATAGCGTCGAACACGTTGCGACGTGTCAAACAAAACAAACTTAAAAACCACGTGT
Source organism: Phthorimaea operculella (assembly GCA_024500475.1). Classification (NCBI taxonomy): domain Eukaryota; kingdom Metazoa; phylum Arthropoda; class Insecta; order Lepidoptera; family Gelechiidae; genus Phthorimaea; species Phthorimaea operculella. Next base: position 3,443,621 of record JANFCV010000051.1, on the reverse strand, counting down.
CTGATTACAGACAGAAGTTTTAATTAAATAATAAATTTGTTGATGAAAATCCAAATCAATCAGTGACCTTACTTCACTCCGTGGCGTACACGGACGCCATCTTCAAATATTTCGACCGAATAATACTTATAACTAAAAATATATTACCCTGAGGCAAAATGTATCATCACTTACAGATAACTAGCAGCCTACAACGGATCAACATTTTGTGTTGAAAATATTTAAATCGTGTCACTCAAGGCTTATGAAAGGCACTATGATTACTGGATTTTCATTTGATCGTCCTCAAAAGAAGAGAACGAATTTATTACTTCGATAACAACCAAATTTCTTTAACACACTTTGCTTATTTAATTGGGATCTTACTCTTGATAAATAATTCACTGAAATAGTTATCTATTTAGATCACGGGCTCGGCGCCCTTCCTGAACAATTTATTTACTCGTAAACGGACTTTAGACTGATTCTTGCTTGGTCTAAATTATGAACAGTGGTATGAAATTGCAAAGTAGTGTTCGACGGAAAACCGCCTTCAGAAATTTGATTTTCCAAGTGCATGCTCAATAAAATAGAAAGGACTTACCCATCTTGCAAACTCACTGAATTTACAATTTAAAAGGACAGACATTACACAAATATAAAATTTAAAAACGAACGTGTAAAATAATATTAATAAATTTAAATAATTTTTGAAAACGCCATATAACACAAAAATGAAATAGTTAAATTAAAATAATTTATTAAAGTTAATTTTTGAATTATAAAACTTTGGCGAAATTCAAAAAATTATCTTCTGAGGCGACCGCGCGCCGGCGTTGATAAATCGCCAATGAAGCCAAGCGGGGCGACTCGCGCCCTGCCTGTCGGAGTGAGGAGCGGGGAGGTGGGAGCAGCCAATCACGAGCAAGGACAGATAGGTGCGACCGTAGCTGTAGGTGTAGATGAGTTGCTTCTCTCATGTTAAGTATGATTATAGGACGGTACAGTTGTTTAATGCTGAAAAACCTGATATTTAAACGTTGACTACGAAACCCTATTTGTGGGCGTGTCTGACACGCTCTTGGCCGGTTTTTTAATGTGAAACGTCGAGCTCACTTTGCTCGCAATACAAGTGGTGCTCTGGCTCTGGGTGGCTTTTTTAACGAAAAATGTTGAGTTGAGCGTATATTAGCTCTAAATCAATAAACCAACTGCGTGGTCCGTGGCATAAATGGAATTTGCCAAATGGTCCCCCAGCAATAAAAGGTTAACCACCTAGGATCTAAAGAAAGGTCAATTCAAGAATACCTTTTTAAGAGCATGCATAAATGTGAATGAAGCGAAAGAAGTATGTGTGTAAAGGTGCGTACGGACTAGAGGCAGCCTCGCCTGAGGCACGCACGGCTCGCCCTATTGCCTCAAGTGCGTACGTGCCTCAGCCCGAGGCGCGCCTCGCGTGAGTCTGCCTCGGCGCGAGCCATTCGGCGTCGGTTTTTTGGCTGTGCTCAAAGGCGCCTCGGCGTACGTGCCTCGCAAGTTTGGACGTGATTTGAGCACGGTTTTAGCGAGCCACACAGTTCTTTCTCTTTTTTGAGGTTATTTTATTTTAGATCTGTGTCATAGATTGAAATTAGATTGGAAGTTTCTGCTATCAAATAATTATAAGCCATTGTCCGGAAATGGTCAATTGGAGCAAGGAAAATGAACAGGTTTTTTGGAATCCCCGCGATGAAAAGTACTACGATAAGAATGTCAAAAGAGATGCATGGGAAAGATTAGCAAATAAACGCAGCGGCAGCACGGGTTTTGTTCAACGCCATGGTTTGTCGTGCGTGGATAATAGTAAAATGGCGAAAGACGCCGACGACGCAGAAATACGAGTGAATCAGCTGTCGATCCGGCGCCATCTTGTCGCGCCTGGCTCGACCCGAGGCAGGTTGCCTTAGTCTGCTGCCTCATGTTGTTTACCGAGGCAGCCTCTACACGAGCCGTGCGTGGCGAGGCTGCTCAACCTGAGGTTGCCTCTAGTCCGTACGCACCTTTAAGATTGTACCAAGTGCAAAGATGTAATGTAAGCTTGATTAGCGTATGTATGTAAAGGTGCGTACGGACTAGAAGCAGCCTCGCCTGAGGCACGCAAGGCTCTCCCTTTTGCTTTCAAGTGCGTACGTGCCTCAGCCCGAGGCGCGCCTCGCGTAAGGCTGCCTCGGCGCGAGCCATTCGGTGGCGGTTTTTTGGCTGTGCTCAAAGGCGCCTCGCCGTACGTGCCCTCAAGTTGGGACGTGATTTGAGCACGGTTTTAGCGAGTCACGCAGTTCTTTCTCTTTTTTGAGGTTATTTTATTTTTGATCTGTGTCATAGATTGAAATTAGATTGGAAATTCATATTATTTCTGCTATCAAATAATTATATGCCATTGTAACTTTTGAAGCACTCGCGATTGTTTTCACACATTTTAAGTATTGAACCGGGTCTATCGCGATAATTATTTATTATCGCGATAGACCCGGTTCCATGTATGCCATTGGCCGAAAATGGTCAAAAAAATGTATCCAACTTATAAGTTTATATGAAAAAGAACAGGTTTTGTGGAATCCCCGCTATGAAAAGTACTACGATAAGGATGTCAAAAGAGATGCATGGGAAAGATTAGCAAATAAACGCAGCGGCAGCACGGGTATTGTTCGACGCCATGGTTTGTCGTGCGTGGATAAGAGTAAAATGGCGAAAGACGCCGACGACGCAGAAATACGAGCGAATCAGCTGTCGATCAGGGTTGCTACTGTCAAAAATCTCAACTTATGATAATTCTAAGTCTGATACAGGCTACCATCTTCTTAGTTACATTGAGTTCCTCTGAAATTAAAGTTATTCCAAGTTAAAGTCAGTAAACCTCAAAATCGTCGCTAGGACTGATTGAGTGAGCCATCTGTACAGGCGCCCCGCGCGCCGTTGCCTTAGAATATTTCAGAAACTGTTGGGATTTGTGGTAACTACGTTGCGAGCAAGAATATTTAAGTTTCGTCGCGAATGGAATGTAAAAAAAACTTGCAACCTAAAAAAATTAATTAGAAAATTATCCGCCAAATACCCTTAGTCAATTTATTGATGAATTCATCGAGCGTCATGCTTGCCTAACTTCCATAAAATTGCATATAGCGCAGCGGTCTATCAAAGATGCTACTTTGCTATTTATTTCCAATCGACTATTTCATTATAACGCAACACAATATCCACCATTCATTTATTATTAACGGCGTTGCATCGTATTTCATCAGCATTTATGCATCGTAAGGATTTTGCCAATAGAATGATTATTGCCATCTAATGAATGTGATATCTATGTTTGTAACTTTAGATTACAGAAGGTTCACTAGACTCTACTCAGCATTTTCGTGTTTGTCACTTGTTACATAGCCAGGGTTGCTACTGTTAAAAATCTCCAAAGTATAAGAAATATCAAAACAGCTGAACGTCGTATGATTCTGAGCCAATTTGAATCCAAGAAATATGACTCTCGCTCGTGGCAACCTTATTCTAGAGATTCACTGAGATTCCAGTCACAGTCAGTAAGCGTCAAAATCGTCTCTAGTAGGTACTCAGTGAGCCATCTGTATAGACGCGCCGCGCGCCGTTTCCCTAATATGTGCTTTAATGCATATCTCCATGAGACGTAATAAGCATGTGCTTAGATTCATAACTTGATAGGGCATGTAGTGAAGTCACTGTTAGTTATAATTATAAATGCACGTATTGTTGATAATCGCCGACCTTGACTGTGCGTTTCTAATCGCATAGACACGTCTACATCTCGTATGATCGCTTTATGCACTCATGCACCAAGTTTATAAAACCATTGAGCCTACTAAGTAATACTAGTTGAAACTGACTGCTACGAAATTGAAAGAGTTCCCCATCATGATTTCTCCATCCTCATGAATATCATGGATGCCATCTTCTAATAAACCGAATTTCTGGTCCATCTCGGATATTATCTATCCACTTTCTCGGGCCTTGTGGATACTTGTAATCTTTACCTGGAACCCATTTGAGTTGAAATGAGATCAATATCTCCAGGTGCCTATTTATAAGATCTTGGCGTGTATGAATTTGGGACAACTTGAGGAGTACACGCTTTCCAAAAGGAACTCCCCTGGCTTAACTCTCCCTTTTTTTTATGTCGGTTAAAAAGTAAAATGTAATACCCAAATTCAATGTCATCAGTCTATTCAAATTTTTCTATTTGTATTGGGTTCCCCGCGGGTACCCCTCTGGTTGCGTTTTGCCGTTCGCGTGCCGGCGTGCCATTCGCAGCTTGTAGCATTGCTCCGGTAACCTTACTGAATATTCAACGGCCGTAAGAATATCGTATTGTGTATTCATGAAAACGCTAGACCGTTTTCTAAAATACTTCAATAGAAATTATAGAGAGATGTCTTGGAAGTGACGACCTTATACGGTACGAGAAACTTCTCATCCAAGAGACTTATATGAGGAAAATTATATCTTTCTATGTTCAGAAATATACAAAATATATAAGAAGTAATTTTAAGGGGTCTCGAAAACGTTGTAGATTTAATGGGCTATCTATTGTAGTATGTTTTTATTATTGCATGTGAAATAACATGTGATGTATTTACTTATAAATAAAGAGCAATTAAAACAATTAACGCTGGCTCAGCACATTATAATTTATTCTTTTTTAATTGGCTCATTCTTGCATATAAAACATTTCTCACTTTTATGCTGGATGGTATTACACATGATTAAATTACCGTATGAATGATTCTTGTTTTCGCTATTAGCTGCCCCCTTCAAGTCTAGTCTTATATACTAGCGATAAACTGTCAATAAAATGTATTTGCGATCTGCTAAGTGATGTCATGCACCTGTACTAATCGTTTTTAAAGCTTGTAGTCTAGTAACTAACGTCACAGCTATTCGGATTGACCCATGAAGCTGAAAATCGGCATGTAGGTACTTCTTGACCTCCTGATCAAAATTAGACATGGAACCCAGCGGGCACCACCCCCCTTAACCTTTTACCACCCCCCCTCCATTACAAGGCGTAACTTTTGAAGTAATTGACTTGGAGGGTAGTTTTTATTTCATATCGTGCGTGACATCTCACTTGAAGCCTATTGTGCCCTCAAAATTACCCTTTAGGCCCCCTGGGTGGCCCAAAAGCCCGAAAAGTGGGGTGTCCCGTTCTTATATGAGATTTTCTTATTTTCAAGCTATCGACTTCCAAGAGGTGTCAAAAGTTGCGTAATAAGACACAGATTACAAAAACCTTAATATACCTTTAAATAATATTTATCTTTAGGGCTCTAACGATCGTTAAAGTGTTGTGACTACGAAACCAACATGTTATTGTTTTTTATTGTTCGGCAAAGCCCTAAAGATTAATATTATTTAAAGATATTTTAGGTTTTTTGCAATCTGTGTCTAATTCCGTAACTTTTGATACCGCTTGGGAGACCACAGTTTACCTGTATCTTAAATGAATCTATAACGTAAGTTAAGGAGATGACGAATGACGACTTTCTACACATGGATAATAACTGCTTAAATAAAACTATCTTTACGTACAGATATGCAATCAGCAGAATTTCGAATGATAAAGGATATACTGGGTGAAATTTTACTAGTGACCGATAGCGAAGACTCCGTACCAGTTGGTAATAAGAAACGACTTTCCCCAAAGAACATAGGATGAAATAAGAAAAAAAAAATTGCACCTCCCGTGGCTCCCATACAAAATTGCCGAACAGCTGATTTGAGTTACCTACTAGAAGACTCAAATTATTTTACATATTCCGACCTATGTTCCTTTAAGAAAGTTGTTCTTTATCACCAGATTCTGAGTTTTCGCTATCATCGGTCAGTAGTAAAATTTCACCCTATATTTATACGGCGACTTTTAATTTAATTTCAATACCCTGTCACCTATCACACCTACTTTTGGCTATCTCTCGCATACTGTCTGCATAATCCGAATGCCCGTTTCGTCGGTCGATTGCGCGCGATTAATTGACGTGACGCGGCTGTAATGTTTCAGTACGTAATTCATATCGACGCTAACTATACATGTTTACTGTTTACTCATCATATTTTATAGACGCGCGTGAAATTGTGTTTATGTTCGAGATTAACGGACTTTCGTATCGGGAGATATTAAGTGAGAAACAGCGTGTTTTTGTGATAAATATTTGTGAAGTTTGAAACTGAAGTTGTGTTGTAGAAAGTTTTGGTCATTGTATGCAGTTTTTTTGGATACCTATGTTTAATTTTGGTGAGGGCATTTTTTTAATTAAAGCAGAAATATTGTTTATTTCAATAAGCTATGGATTCATATTGAATTAGTTTTAAATTAAGTGCTTTTACAGCACGTTATACTAATTTTATGAATTATTAGCAAATAAACTATAAACTACAAGTTATTTAAATTTTGTGCAAACAAACAGTAAATCAGCTAAATAGTTTTAAATAATTATTTCACCTTCACATTTCTTTTGCATGAGCGAATATTTCCAAAGTTATTTAGGGAGTCGCTTGTTTATTTACATATGGCTATGTATAACTAACTTTGCTGTGTGATGTCAGCTTAGAAATCTAGCGGACAGGCTGACAATCTGCCACTATGGTGATACAGTCGTCTGAGTGACTCTCAAATTTTTGTCAGACGTGGTGTAATTGACCGTTTACGCTCTGCCTACCCGCAAGGGATAAAGGCGTGATGTAATGTATGTATGGATGACTAACTTTGATTGATGTGATACAAACTAGACCTACGATTGATATCAGATGAATTTGTCACGAAGACTGCCAAAAATACTTTGCATTGGCTATTGGCAGTGTAACGCAGGAACAGAGGCGTGTAGGAGTGAGTTAAATGAAAGTGATTGATAAGTCACCAGATTTGTGATTGACAAGTCAACAGATTTGTGAATGACAGCTCACTCTCCGCCCCGCAAATAGTAACTTTGCCGTGTGATGCCGGCTTAGAATAGCAATTTATTTTGTAAGACTTTTTGATGATTGATTAACTAAACTAAGATCCAAAGAAAATAAAAATAACGTTGAGGTGCACTGCCAATTGCTATCACCAAAAGGTAAGATATAATTATATAATTAGCACGTATTTGAAAGCAATTACTTGACTTTGAAGTTACGATTTACTAGTTGGGTCAGAGACTTTCTATTTACTTGAATTTTATCTGATTTCCATGCTTTGTTATCGGAAATGAATTCTCTTATCAGTTATCACTCCGGATGTGATACGCCGGTTTGTTTTGGCCAGTTTGTTTTCAAGGCTCGAGGGGCTTACACGCGGTTACAATATTGAAAATAAATTCCAAACTATTTATTTATTCCACTTTAAGTATGGCTTAATTCTGTTTGGTGCTTACTTCACTTGTAAACCAAGTGGAATGTCGGGTATTTTTTTTATTACAATGAACGTAAAAATAGGACAGATTATAAATAGGTAGAATACACCCTTCCATGTTACAAGTAACCGGTAGTAGTTGATAGGTAAAGTAAGGTATAAAAAACAAACATACGGTTCTAATTTGGAGCATCCTGTACGTACAGGATGAAATAAGATAATAAAGAATTTGCTTTCCTTGCTAAAATTATGAAAGTTTATCAGGCCGTTCTCTTTTTCACGATGAGCACGAACTGAACCGTATGCTTATTAGGCACTTTGTTCTATTTTTACACAGCCCCTTATAATGTTATTCTGCCCCTGAATAAAATTATGTAACTTACTGACCTAGTCCATAAATAACCATGGTTTCAGTAAATCGGTGCCCCTTAGCAGTTATGCTAATGAGTGATGCTTAGTGTTTTGGTTGTGGTACTCAGAAACTGCCACGAACTGAAGCTTATCGAAGTAGGAAAATTCCTACACTTTTGCAGCCTTTTTTTAAGCAACCCTGTTTGTAACTGAGCAACGGTATCCAAGTAAATAATCCCACAAAATTTTACTTGAATAGACCCCTAATAGGTTGCACTTCGCGTGTCTTCAATACTTATATGATTGAGTGGAATATAAACTGTTTTAATTCGGCGCTTCCCATCTGCAAGGTCAATTGCGTTGGTGCATTTTGATTGGTGCGGGTTATATTCGGTCATTATCTCTGTGTTTCGGAAGGTCATGTTGTTCGCGGTGCAAATAGGTATTTATATTGTTATATTTTTATAAAGATATCTGTGGAATTGTCGGCTTAATTGTTGATAGGAATGTGTTGGTTGTTGATACCGTGAAAGTGTTTGATTTGCTGGAGCCCTAGAGGAATAAATTCGATGTATAATCACAGTTATAATATTTATTTATTACAGTTGCAAAAACTTAAAAACAATTAAAGGTTTTTTTATTTACGAATCTTATAAGATAACTGTCTGTGTTGAGTTATTTAAACGATTTTGGTCAGCGCTTACATTAAGCAATGAAAGATTAATTTGTCATTTCGATTGCACTAAGCGAGATAAGATAAGCTAGACAAAAAGTTAACCTTGTATCCTTTGTTTACAGGGAAAGGAGCGAGAAGAAAGCCCAGAGGCTGTTTAACCAAGAGCTGATCAATGAACAGAACAGGCAAAATCAGCTGCTGCTCGACTCACATCTCAGACAGGTAAACACTTAGATCGCCTGCACACTATACCGGTCTATTTGGCACTTGTGTTGCACATCTAAATAATCAAGTCATGTTATGCTTTAAACCCTATTCAAATATAGCGGTACCCGGATAGGCTTATGGGTGGCGAAACCCAATCGCTTAACAATTTGTTCTAATGAGAATACCGCGTACCGCGCCGGAACCGCTCAGATTTGAATGCGGCCTTAAACGCTACTTCATTAACGCTTTATTAACAAGTCCACTTGTCAAATATCAGTTTTTAGCTTAGCAATTTTATAAAAACGAAACGCATACAAGATGCATTTATTAACACGGCTTTATATTAGTTCGTAGAAGCTGATTGGATTGAAGCCGGAATTAACAATGTAAGCTTTCATAGGTTTGTTTTTGTTGTGAGGCATTAATAAAACAATTACAACAAAAAATGCATCAACATATTTTCAATTTCATTGCAATGATGATTGTGGAAAATGTGGAAGCATGCCTAAAGAAAGTGTATAAAATCTAATAAGAATTCATTAGCCATCAGAATATAATAAAATCTGATCCAAATATTTGGCTCATTTCTGTAAATCCAAGTACTAACTATCCTACATAGACCACGTAGTTAGTACGTTGTGGCAATCATGTCAAAAAGACCGCACAACTTTTATTAAAGCGAATTATCTTGCCGAGTTGTAGGTTATTTACAGACATAGAATAACATAAAAAAATGTGGACAAAATTCATTCTAATATACAGTTTGCGCGATGTATTTTTTTTTTCGTTGTGGCACTAGTTTTTAGCGCTCTTTGCAAACGGTGACGGTTTTCGCTACTACCATCTTGGGTAGCAGTACCCATTCGCTTACCAATTTTTACCAGTTTATACACCGTTACCCACGGCGGTGGCGATCGCCGTTGCGATTTGAATAGGGCCTAAATCATCTAACTTCATGTATCATAATTAGGAGCATTCCACGGAAATAGCAACCAGAACACAGATTTCTGAATGTGGTTCTTGATTTGTGAAACTAATGCTAAATAACAGAGAATTATATAGATTTTCAAATTATATTACATTCAAATAAAAAACATAATAATTTATTTGATATATCGGTCTTACAGGAAAACTCGTACAGTTACTTTGACAAACAATATTTAAGGCTTCATTTCACGAACCATTTTCTGGACTATTTGATGTGAAATTCATTCTTAAATGCTGTATGGATAAAGATATTACTTTTTTTTTTGCATTCAAAACCATTTTTCATAGTTGACAACTATATATATGACACAGGAGAGAACTTAATATACACCAACTATGGCTGTCCCGCACGCGATTTTTTTACTTTTAGTTAGTGGTTTTCCCATAATAAGGTTTGATAGCCGCGATAATTTACCGTACAAGCTTTGATATTTTGCTTTTACGCATTTACATTTTAGTGACTTAGAAGTTATTGTCCCGCACGAGATTATTTGCTAGTGCAAGTGAAAAGTTGCCGTTTTTTTTGCCGAAGTTTCCAATAAAACACAATCATTCGCAGTAGTTCCATTGAGTTTAGTTCCATGGAACTACCGCGAAGTTTTTTTTCGCCCTAGTTCCATTGGGGCAGACAATGGAACTATCGCGAACCTTAGTTTACGATCAGTCGCAGTAGTTCCATTGAGTAGTTGTATATGATCCACCTTCTCAAATATGTCTCAGCACGCATAAAAGTTTCTTTGAAGGAGTTGTAGGTCTTGACATTTTAAGTGACAGCTGTCAAACTTCTAACTCGTTTACTACGTATTTTACACCACTAGTTTCTTGGAAAGTTAGTAGGTCTGGATGAGATCTAAATTTTAAGTGACAGCTGTCAAACTTTAAACTCATTTATCTCATAAACTATGCATGCTACACAACTTTGCCGTGTGGTGCCGGCAGAGTAGAATAGCACCACCCCCTCTCTTCCCGTGGGGGTCGTAAGAGGCGACCGAGGGATGAACCCTACCCAAACAGCCTTGGCCAACCGTATGGTGGCGGTTAACCCACCTCAAAAGCATTCCCAAGGAGGGTTGACTTCTGGTAGGCGGCCGGTCGTAAAATTCACCCAAATCCTTTTGCAGCACGATTTGTGTTCAACGAAACGTGTTGCGCCGACCCTAAGTAATTGGGATAAGAGCAGGAAGATGAGATGATGATGCTACACAACTAGTTTCTATGGAAAAGTTGTAGTTCTTGACGAGATCTGTCAGCTGTCACTTAAAATGTAAATCTCGTCTAGACCTACAATTTTTCTGAAGAAACTATTAGTGTAGCATACACAATTAACGAGATAAACGAGTTTAAAGTTTGAAAGCTGTCACTAAAATGTAGATCTCGTCAAACCCTATAACTTTTCCAAATAAACTAGTAGTGTAGCATGCACAGTTAACGAGATAAACGAGTTTGAAGTTTGACAGCTGTCACTTAAAATGTAGGTCTCGTCACGACCTACAACTCCTTCAAAGAAACTTTTATGCATGCTGAGACATATTTGAGAAGGTGGATCACAGACAACTGCTCAATGGAACTACTGCGAATGATCGTAAACTAAGGTTCGCGATAGTTCCATTGTCTGCCCAATGGAACTAGAGTAAAAAAAAACTTCGCAGTAGTTCCATGGAACTAAACTTAATGGAACTACTGCGAACGACCTTGTTTTAATATAAATATTTGTATTTTATATTATTTTTTTACTATTGTAATCGTACGCGTCCCCCACGAGTCTAACCTGTCCCGCACGAGGTGTATCACTTTTAATTTTATATAAAATCATTCGTAAACGTAACTTTTGTTTTATTAACGTAAATATGCTCTGTAGTGTTCTCGTCATCTTTGATAAATAAACGGTCCCAATTGTTTTATTCAATTCGCTGAAATTACAACTTATTTAGAAACGTAATAAGTCGCGGTGGATTGGGTGTCCCGCACGCGACTTTTCGTTGAGTATCGAGGAATCTCATTAACACTGTACAAGTTCTTCATAAAAGGTACATTTGTTACTCGTCGTAATCCATTCTATCACCGTATACTATATACATTCAGATTAGTTCGTTCTCCTGTGTCTTATAGTAACGTAAACTTCAAAAACATAGTACGACTGTCCCCCACGTGATCATGGAATGCTCCATTAATACAATAGTATACTAAATTAAAACTGATTAAATTATCCGTGTGTGGCAGGTGAAAATGATCCAAAACCAACAACAGGTGGGGCCGGTGGACCAGTCCGGTCTTCTGAACGGCGTCGGCTCGGCGTCAGCTTTATCTACAGTGCAGTAAGTTTGTGCAGCATATTAGCAATGTCATTCTATCTACCAAAAATTTTATTCTGCCACCATGTTTCATCGGGTCATTTGAGTCATTGTCTTACAAGATAGTTCTATCTATGCCTACCATGTAATAGATAGAATGCTGCCTTATTACAATAAAATTAATTTAGAACGTGTTTCATCCCATTAATGTTTAAGATTACAGTCAATTTTTCCCTATATTATCTTAGGCAAGGTAAATACTTGTCACGCGTCAATTGGTTTAAGCGTGCCGCACACCGCCTCCGTATGCAGGACGTATGCGAGCAACAAACAACATAGGTTGTAATGTATGGGATTGTATTAGAGGCTGCACACTGCCTGCGTATGCGTGCACGTAATCACTCAGGTACCGCGGTGTGACGTCTCTTATACGGTCCCATACAATACAACGTTTTAGCTACGCGCGTGATCTCGTGCACGTCCCGTATACGGAGCCGGTCTGTGGCGCCTTTTATTATTCACAGCGACAATATTTTATTGTTGTTTATTTCTTAAAGACTAGACCAGCAATCGCAGTTCCTGCAGGCGCAGCAGCAGCTGCTTCACCTGCAGCAGGAGGAGTCTGCGATGAAGCTGCTGCAGCACAACCTGATGCAGGCTAGGATGTCGCCCTCGCTGCCCGCGCAGTACGACCAGCAGATGCTGCAGCAGCAGCTGCTCAACCACCACCAGATCCTCGAGCAGGTGAAGCCAAAAGACTGATCTACTGATGTCTTGTGGTGGCTTAGAATCACCACCACCCCAAATCTTTCCCGTGGGTGTCGTAAAAAGCGAATAAGGAATTTGAGAGTTGAAATGTATTGCAATTTTAAGCAACAGGCTGAAAACCTGTCGCTATGGTGATACACATTCTAAATGACTCTCAAAGTATAGTCAAACGAGATGTAAGTGGCCGTTTTGTATAGCCGCTTACGCTCTGCCTATTACTTAAGGAATATAAGTATTATGTATAGGTATATGAATGTGACTTAATTTCTGTGATTTAAGGATTACGTGACTCTTAGACTTTGTGACCTAAAAGTTTGTTAATGCAACAATCTGCAACTTAATTTTTTTGTGGCATACAACAACATTTTGTATTATTCACTTCCTGTGATTGCAACAATATGTCGTTATTCAGGGTCAAATAATGGAACAGCAAGCACAGAACCTTCTCGAGCAGAACCAGTCGCAAACCCAACTCCAGCCAACCCTTCTCAATCAGCAGCTCGGCATCGCCAACGAAATCAGCAATCAGAACCAGGTATGCTAACCATCATGTCTTGTTTCAATATCAATACATAGTATAAAATGAAGTCGCTTTTTGCGTTTCTCTTTGTCTGTCTGTGGGGGAATTCGCTAGTTTTTCCCAAATCACGCAATCGATATTGTAATAGATAGTGTGATTCAAGAGGAAGGTTTATGTGCATAACACAAGCCGGGAAAATGCCTCTTTACAGCATGAAAACAAGTTGCAGCGGGTAAAACCGCTAAAGGGCCGCTAGTGTATTATAAATCTGAGTTTGTGTTTGTATCTTGGTTACCTCCTCTGCATAAACGGCTCCTGAAATAATACATACGAAGGGAGAACATGTTCCTTTCCATGTTAAAGCCGGAAAAGAGCTGCGGCTGACACCGTACAGACACCTTATCGTAGAATCTCCCAGTGCCTTTTATTCAAGCTATTTTTTTCTTCAGGTGCTCCAACAACAAATAATTCAGCAACAACAGAACATAATCGCACAGCAAGCGGTCGCCATACAACAGAAACAACTCGAGGAGCAGATCGCGGCGCAGGAGATCCCGCAACCGAACTACGTACAAAACCAGATGCTCGACCCCTCGCTGCAAAACCTACAGAATATCTTAGCACAGATTATACACAGGCCCGAGACGATACAGTCGCGGAAGGATTCCGAGTGCGAACAACCACAGCAGATACAGGTATGGGGATACTACCCGGTTTACAAAAGAAGGGGACCCGAAATGGCTACATTATTGTTTGCGTCTTTTACATATTACGTGACATTTGAGCAAGATGTCAACAATAATGTTGCCATTTCGGGTCCCCTTCATTTGTGAACCAGGTGGTACAGAATTCGCATGTGGTACTAAAAAAGTTTTACAAAAGAAGGGGAATATAAATGACGGCCGGAGGTCATGCTTTCTCATTCGCATTAAGGCCGTGCCGTGATGCAAAAAGGGTTTTTTCAATTCAAAATACTTCCACTTGGAGACGACACCTGACTGTGGTTATTTTATATATGATTTTTGATAATATTTGCTAGATTCTCAACGTTCGCAAAACACGATTCGATTAAATTTTCTCGATAGATTTTTTTTCCAAAGATGACTCCTTTTTTTTAGATTTTTTAACTTTATGCCGAAACGGTGCCGAGCTAATCAATGATTTTTCGTAAGCATAAGCACATTATACTTATCTAGTTCGTCAACGTTTGTTTTTTTATTTAAACCTTTTATTGCTGAGAAATCAATAATTTTAGATTTTCAACAATGGCTTGGTTTCAGCCATTTTGCGGACGGGTCGCTCTGTCTCTTTCTAACGCGTACGCGCGAATTGCAAACAGGCCACACCCAGCTCCGCTCTCATTCCACCGTGGCCACTGCCAGAGAGAGGTCATGTCGCACGCTACGCCGAAACTGACAGCTTTTGTCGTAATTTCAGTTTTTTGTTTATTTGAAGATTGTGTAAATTTTTAGGCTTCTAAATATTTTGTAGTCAACTCTGAATAAGATACGTTACTAGAATAAGTGTATCTAGTTTTTACGCCAGTTTACGGTCTTGTGCCTCCATCATCCAGTGTACCCATAATGTAAATTTGAAAAATGGGCAACATATCAAAAACAATTATATCGAGGAAGCGCAAAAAATATTTTTCAACGCGAAAATAGCAAAATGCAAAAAAATAAGGAAATAGGTACATTTAGCATTACGTGAACGTTTTTTTGTTCATATTTATCAAGTACTATCTATTTATATGAAAAAGTAAATTATATTTATGTTAGTGAAGAAGAATAGTTAGCTTTTTTTACCAATGTAACGCGTACACATTATGTAGACACCTTATTGGTAGAGAGAAGTGTTGATGCATGGAATCTCCTCTAATCAATCGCATTACTTTGAACGAGTTTGCCGATACCTACTCTAAATTTTGATACCTCTCTTGGATGTGACATTGGCTTAGTGGCTAGAGTGAGTGAATTCTTTTGCATACTAATAAACTTTGGGTACTCGGATCAAATCCCCGAGAAATAGTTTTTTTGTATTTATTTTGTTGGATATTTTTAGGTTTTCTCTTTTTACACTCTTACTTTAATCATAAATTCTTTATACTTATTACTTATTCTTTCATGTTTTTTTTTTTAACTTGATGAAAGATTATTGGATTATTATTTAATGCTTACTATCAATGAAAACCATCATAATTACATGAACATATTCACAAAATAATTTTTATATTTACCTATAGATTAGATTAGATATTTACAGATTTTTAAATTGCGAAAATATCTGCCACAGACGTCACAGAGATTTTAGCACAGAGTACATAGAGTCGCCAATACATTATTTCAATTTGATGACCAAACAATGTACGTACCTATCAAAAAAAATTTTTTTACTTGCTATTATTAGTAATGACTTACACAGATAGTCAATTTTTAAATATATTTATAGGTACTAAAATTTATATACAATGAAATTTGACTAGTGACCGACACCTCAGACGGGCTGGTGATAAGGTTCAACTTTCCTCAAGGAACAAAGGTCGAAATATATAAAAAAAAATTGATCTCCACTAGTAACTCAAAATATCAGCTGATTGGCAACTTTGTTTGTATGGGAGGTACATTTTTTTCATATTTCGACCCATGTTCGCTGGACAAAGTTGATTCTTATACCAGCCCGATCTGAGATTTCACTATCAGCCACTAGTAAAATTTCACCTAATATAATTTGGCACTGAATTCTAACACTACTTCCAGTACCTAGATACTTACATATTTTTTTAGCAATATTGGAAACCCGACCTTCAGTTGAGAAATGTTAATTATTACAAAAAGGGACAATGATAATGACATAAGTGTGAATATACAGCAGTGCAGATGCCGAAGGTCGCATGTTCAAATCCTGTCAGCGGTGGAAATTTTATTGTCTATCACGGCCCCCGCCGTGTGCCCCCGCCGTGTGCCCCCGCCGAGTCGAGCGCAAAGCAAACACTACCGTACCATCCTTTGCTGGAACAATTTCGCCGCATTTTCAGGCCCCGCTATCTCGTTGTAAGCTATAATCACATACTAAAAGCCAAAATTTCAAGTCCGTAGGTCATTTAGTTTCGAAGTTAAGCAAAGGCAAAGTTTCAGATTTTAGACGGACACTCACTCACTCATGATCATCAAAATAGAACTAGTGCTTCCCATAAACTCAGAGAGCTGAAATTTAGTACGGAGTTAGATTTTAATGACCACATAAAGGAAAACTTTCAAAACTAGGATAATCGAAGGTTAGGCCAGGCACACCTCTAGGAGCCCAGCTACACCATAGGAGATACAGATATGACTTCAAAGCAAAAGTTGTTCACCTTGATGGGATTCTTCTATAAAATAAGTGAAATCCCACCAAAAACATTCTGTAAAAAAATAGCCAAGTCTCGATGAAGCTGCTTGTTTATCTTTAAAAAGTAATCAAATCTAGGCAAAGTCATGCCAAGTCTAAGGTTCCTTGATACTATATCTTTAATACGACTGGCCGTTGAACGTTACGTTTACATACGATTTGTGGATACAATTTAACGGCCAGTCGTATAAATTTAACTATATGAATAAAGAAATAGCATCAAGGCACCTTAGACCTGGCATGACTTTGCCTAGATTTGACTTTGGCTAATATCTCATCAAATATATTTTTATTATTAATAATAAATAAACTAGCCTGATGAGATACAGAGCAGACTGGAAAAATGGCGGAAAAAGCTGGAGAGTGTTGGCCTGAGAAACGGCAGAACGGAGACTGAATAAAAGAAATGTTTTGTGATTTCGGAGGTCTCTCCGGCTATGCTCCGGTAGCGCTAAGTGGCGTTACCTTACCAGTCTGCTCCGACTTCAGGTACCTCGGTTCACTTTTACAAGGCGATGGTGAGATAGACCGGACTATCAAGCACAGAATAAATGCAGGATGGATGAAATGGCGACAGGTCACGGGCACAGTGTGTGACCCCCGAATGCCCCTCAAACTGAAGGGCAAGATTTACAAGACGGTGGTCAGACCTGTCGTCATGTATGGATCTGAGTCTTGGCCTACAAAAGTGACGGATGAAATACGATTACATGTATCTGAAATGAGAATGTTGAGATGGATGTGTGGTGTGACAAGAATGGATAAAAAAAGGAATGAGTATATTAGAGGAAGTTTAAAAGTTGCACCTGTGAGAGAAAAGTTAAGAGCTAGCCGTGAGGAGGGATGGAAATCATGTGACGAAAAAGGTAATGAATATGAATGTGGATGGACGCAGAAGGAGAGGAAGGCCTAAAAATGTTTGGATGGATTGTGTAAAAGATGATATGAATCACAAAGGTGTAAACGAAGATTTGACGGCTGATGAATGGAACAGAAAGACATGTTGCGGCAATCCCAAATAAATTGGGATAAGGGCAGGCAGATGATGAGTAGAAACCCTACAAAACCCTAAAAATGGCTATGCCAGTCGGTATCTTTTCAATAAGACTACTTTAAAATATATTTTTTTATAACTCGGACATTAATGCCTAGTCCTCTGATATGATTGCCTAGGCATTTATGACGTTGTGGCGTAGACATCTGACATCGTTGCGTAGGTCTCCGTCTCATTGATTTATGTCTAGTGACGTCACACATGCGAGCCCGGTCGAGCGTTGCTAGCCTATTTAAAAAATTTTATATAGGAACTAATAAACGTATACAAGTAATTTTTTTTCAGTGAATTTTAACTCATTTTAAAAACTATACGACAAAAACCTACACCTACTGAAATTTAGTGTAGGTTTTGAGTGTTCAATTCAATTCAATCCTTTATTGATAAATATAAAATTTACATGTTAAAAAGTTGATCACTAGCGAAATATCATTTTACAATAAAAAAAATCTACTCCGTTCCATAACCCCATTCAGATAATTTTAAACGCAAGTTCTAGGTTTTTAGTATTGTTCACTAGCAAAATTAAATGTTACAAGTAAAAGAAAATATCGACTCCATTCCATCTCAATTCTAACTTTTTGTTACATGAATTCAGAGTTGCAAAGCTGTTTATAGTTAAAAGTACCTACTTATACCCGCACACCCGAAACGCACTCACCGAATTTTGGATGCTTTGTATGAAAATCTATGGAACCTCGAAAATATTGCCGAACCGCACGCGCCGAATCGAACGGATTCCCCAGCCAGTGCTGATCATAGACTATAATGATGATGACTACGACGTTGTCGATGCACAAAATTATATACAAATTTAACTTGAAATTATAACTTTCCGCATGTAATAGTTGAGTGTAAACACTGT
This sequence comes from Phthorimaea operculella, assembly GCA_024500475.1. Lineage (NCBI taxonomy): Eukaryota > Metazoa > Arthropoda > Insecta > Lepidoptera > Gelechiidae > Phthorimaea > Phthorimaea operculella. The sequence continues at coordinate 3,425,146 of JANFCV010000051.1, read as the reverse complement.
AATCGGGGTTTGGTTGATATTTTGGATCCATTTCATGAAGAATCTAATGCTATATAAGGAAATAAAACGAAAAAGAAAACACGGACGTATAAACTAAACTTTGTATGCTGACTGTAGCAGCGCTGTCAGCTGTCAAGTGCCGCCATTTATAATCCCCTTCTTTAGTGGAACGGATTATACTTTATATCCTCGTTACAATTTGCCAGCAAAAACACCTCGTCATGCTAAACAATTTTTACTTTGAAGCCATTACAATAACTACATGAACAATAGTAAAATTCAATTACTTGACATTCTGTTACCTTAACATTTACACATTTGGACAAAATGTTTTCTGCTTCTTCTTTACATTTTATCACGTTTACATTCTAGCAATTTGACATTCTGCTACTTTGACGTTCTGCTACTTTGACGTTTTGTCATTTTGCCTTTCTGCACATTCTACTTCCTTGAACAATAATATTTTTAAAACGTTGAACTAGTGGCACCTATGATATGCTCACAAGTTTTGTTCCACCGTAGAACCAGTGGGCAAAAATATTTCCACCTATTGTTGCCTGCCGCATGCAACTTTCCGTAAAGTACACATACATGGCAAAATTATCCATTAAACTGGGAGGAAAGTACTTACTTGGCAACACCGATTCGATTCGATGCAGCTGTGCTTGCTGCTAAGTGTGCTAAGCCATCCGCATTATTCGGCGCGTACGGTGAGTGCGTTGCCTTGCGGGTGTTCGGGTATATTTACTTTCACCTGTTTTAGAAGTGTATTTGTTCAAAGCTTTTCCCCTAGGTGGCATTGCACTAATTTGTTCCACAATTGATCAACAGATGGCTAATTATTGTAACTTTACTTGGAAAGAAAAGTTTTGACATCTTGACCCCCGCAAAGGGAGCACCCCCTGGGGGCGTGGCTAAAACGGTGCTGGCGGCTTTGATGCAGCACCTTAAGGATCTTACATACACCAAGCGTCTATGCTTTCTCCCTCCCAATTATGGAACCGCCGAAATTTATATTCACTTGCTTTTGTGAAACGGGTAGTACGGAGAATAAAGAACCTATATTATCCTTCCAGACCATTTGGACAAGTGTCCCAAAAACAACTTTCCAAATATCTATGTTTAGATATGTTCCAATTATCTATGTTATGTTGGAAAAAGTAGAAATAAAATAAAGGCTGGTGGTGATTTAGGACGTTATGGTAGGCATGTTTGGCTTGACCAGAATGTGGATTATAGATATTAAAAATATCAATACAGTTATTTGCGTCAAATATTTGAATTACTAAGAGTCATTCCAAATCTGAACCACATATTTTTACCTTTGTAGCAACAACAACAATATCAGCAGCAGGAAAACGATATGCAACAGCAGCAACAAACGCAGGAGCAGGAAATCCAGCAAAAGATGCAGAACCTAATGATACAGCAATCTAGTCAGAACTACCAGCAGCAGCAGTACATCCAGCCTAACATCCTGAACGCTGTGGATCCGGCGATACTGGCCCAACAACAGCAAGTCGCGCAGGCGCAACAGCAGGTGAGAATGTGACCTCTTATAACACATATTCTACTGAACCTAATGATACAGCAATCTAGTCAGAACTACCAGCAGCAGCAGTACATCCAGCCTAATATCCTGAACGCTGTGGATCCGGCGATACTGGCCCAACAACAGCAAGTCGCGCAGGCGCAAGAGCAGGTGAGAATACGACCTCCTTGAAACATAACACATAATCTACTGCACCTGATGATACAGCAATCTAGTCAGAACTACCAGCAGCAGCAGTACATCCAGCCTAACATCCTGAACGCTGTGGATCCGGCGATACTGGCCCAACAACAGCAAGTTGCGCAGGCGCAACAGCAGGTGAGAATATGACCTCTTATAACACATATTCTACTAAACCTAATCATACAGCAATCTAGTCAGAACTACCAGCAGCAGCAGTACATCCAGCCTAACATCCTGAACGCCGTGGATCCGGCGATACTGGCCCAACAACAGCAAGTCGCGCAGGCGCAACAGCAGGTGAGAATATGACCTCTTATAACACATATTCTACTGAACCTAATGATACAGCAATCTAGTCAGAACTACCAGCAGCAGCAGTACATCCAGCCTAACATCCTGAACGCTGTGGATCCGGCGATACTGGCCCAACAACAGCAAGTCGCGCAGGCGCAACAGCAGGTGAGAATGTGACCTCTTATATATAACATAACACATATTCTACAGAACCTAATGATACAGCAATCTAGTCAGAACTACCAGCAGCAGCAGTACATCCAGCCTAATATCCTGAACGCCGTGGATCCGGCAATACTGGCCCAACAACAGCAAGTCGCGCAGGCGCAACAGCAGGTGAGAATACTACCTCTTATAACACATATTCTACTGAACCTAATGATGCAGCAATCTAGTCAGAACTACCAGCAGCAGCAGTACATCCAGCCTAATATCCTGAACGCCGTGGATCCGGCAATACTGGCCTAGCAACAGCAAGTCGCGCAGGCGCAACAGCAGGTAAAGTCCATTCACCTCAAAATCATACGTGTCATGACCAGCCTAAGTGAGAGGCCAAGTTACGCTAGTGGCCATATTTAGATACTACGCGTAACTTAGCCTCCCGCTTAAGTTGGTCATGTCATTAAATGATACTATGATAGCGCATGGACTATACAGGGTTATTTTTAGTCAGTGCGCAAACTTTGCAGGATGTTTCTACTCGTGATTCTGAACAACTTTTTCTATGGGGCCACCTGCGAAATCTAAAAAAAAATTTTGTTGTTTCATACATTTTTGCCGAGTAGGTATGAATTTTTCTATGGAACATCCAAATTTTTTTTGTGAATTCAGAGGTGGTCCCATAATAAAAGTTGTTCAGAATCACGAGTAGAAACACCCTGCAAAGTTTGCGCACTGACTAAAAAATAACCCAGTATATGACCCCTTTGTCTGCACACGTAGCACAATATTCTACTGGTAACATGTACAATGAAAGAGATTATGGCTGCACTACATAACACTATACCCTCGTATCAAAATGTGCAATGAATAATATTGTGGTCGTCTTTCCGTCACTCCCTGTATAGTAGGTATAGCAGTTTTTGTCTAAACTTTCAGGGTCTTGCCACAAATGAGTTAGACAAGCGTTCAGTGCTTAACGCGGGTCTAACTTGTTTGTAGTAAGGCCCTTAGTTACCAAAAATGCAGCAATTTCTTCTTTCTTTAGATTTTACGTGTAAATACAGAGTAAATAATTTTTGGCCGTGTGATGCCGGCTTAGAATAGCATGGCCGTGTGATGCCGGCTTAGAATAGCATCACCCCTTTTCTTTCCTGTGGGTGTCGTAAGAAGCGACTAAAGGACTCGAGGGTATCATGTGTATTGCAATTTTAGGCGACAGGCTGACAACCTGTCACTATAGCGATACACGACAATAGCTAAAACGGCCCTCAAATATGTGTCAGACGTGGCGATAACGACCGTACTTTTACGGTCGTTGACGCTCTGCCTACCCCGCAAGGGATAAAGGCGTGATGTATGTATGTATGTATATAATTTTTGAACAGGTGGCCCAGGCTCAACAACAATTGAACATGCAGAAACAAGTGCTGGCGCAGCAACAACTAGTCCTTCAACAACAAATCCTACAGCAACAACAAATGCAAATGCCCGGCCAGACGCTGTCGCCACAACAGTTTAGGAATCTACAGGTATGGTCCTAGTTTATATTTTTTGTCTGCGAGATTTTTATATGGGGTTACAGAACTACTTTCGATCACGTGTAGTTGTTATAAACGACTAAAGAATGAAAAATTTTATCAATGTAATATTATTTTTGCTTATCGACGCTTAAACCGTCTTTCCGTTCTTTTATTTCAAGGTGTGAATCAGCTCTTGAATATAAACAATTTTCCAAAAGCATAGCATAGAGCATAATTTGAAATGCGTGAATTAAATTCTTGACGAAAGTGATAGAAATATGTTTAGCTTCTGCTTATATTTAGAAGTGCGGAAGAAGCCAAACATATAACTATCATTTTCATCAAGATGGACTTCCGCAAAGTAACGCCCCATACAAAACTAATCGGTTAACGAAAATGAAGCTGAATTTGGTATGCGATTGAGATTGGTCCATAATCTTTTTAAATATTTTTTGAGTTTTCTCCAGTTACTCAGTTGTGTAAGCTAGTTCTCTCCACTGTAACGCAGTATTTTCCTGACACCCATCTGTACATTTGCAGCAACAACAGTACCTAGCGCAGCAGGAGTATCAGCTGCAAACCCAGCAGCAGCTGATAGACCAGCAGAAGCTGGCTCTGATGGCGCAGAACCAGCAGCTCATGGGGCAGCAGCAGCAGAAGGTCGAGGAGATGCTGCGACAGCGGCCCATGTACCACAGACAGGTATCACATTCTTCCACCAAGACATTTTGACCTACCCTGGTTACGGGTCCAGATTATAACATCGAAGGTCGTTACATGGAATGTCGCAACATTGACAACGCTGCATCGAAAGGTCGCCACATCGAATGGTAGCCACATCGAATGGTCGCCACATCGAAAGGTCGCCACATCGAAAGGAGGCCACATCGAATGGTCGCCACATCGAAAGGCCACCGTATCGAATGGTCACCACATCGAAAGGCGGCCACACCGAAAAGCCGCCACATCGAATGTGCATTATATTGAAGGTCGTCGCCATGTCGAATGTTTCTGCATCGTATAATGCTGTATTGAATGTTCCTTCGTCAGGTAAATGGTTTATCGGGTCATAAGAGTTCATCGGGTCATAAAGGTTCATCGGGTCGTAAGGGTTCATCGGGTCGAAAGGGTTCATCGGGTTGTAACTTTGATAGTAACATTGATAGTGGCTTTGACGTTGACTTTGGCAGTGGCTTTGACTGTGACTTTGAAAGTAATTTTGACAGTGACTTTGACAGTGACTTTGACAGTGACTTAGACATTAACTTTGACATTAACTTTGACAGTGACTTTGACTTTAAACTTGCGACTTGCTACTTAAGACTTTCAAAGTCGTTGTCAAAGTCGCTGTCAAAGTCACTGTCAAAGTCTATGTCAAAGTCTATGTCAAAGTCACTGTCAAAGTTAATGTCAACGTCACTGTCAGAGTCACTGTCAAAGTCACTGTCAAAGTCCCTGTCAAAGTTCATGTCAACGTCACTGTCAGAGTCACTGTCAAAGTCACTGTCAAAGTCCCTGTCAAAGTCGCTGTCAAAGACACTGTCAAAGTCACTGTCAAAGTTCATGTCAACGTCACTGTCAGAGTCACTGTCAAAGTCACTGTCAAAGTCCCTGTCAAAGTCACTGTCAAAGACACTGTCAAAGTCACTGTCAAAGTTAATGTCAACGTCACTGTCAGAGTCACTGTCAAAGTCACTGTCAAAGTCACTGTCAAAGTCCCTGTCAAAGTCACTGTCTAAGCCACTGTCAAAGTCACTGTCAAAATTCATGTCAACGTCACTGTCAGATTCACTGTCAAAGTCACTGTCAAAGTCCCTGTCAAAGTCACTGTCAAAGCCACTGTCAAAGTCAGTGTCAATGCCACTATCGAAGGTACTATCAAAGTCACTATCAAAGTCAAAGTTACAACCCGATGAGCCCTTACGACCCGATAAACCCTTTCGACCCGATGAACCCTTATGACCCGATTAACCTTTATGACCCGATGAACCATTCATCTGACGAGGGAACATTCAATACAGCATTATACGATGCAGTAACATTCGTCATGGCGACGACCTTCAATGTAATGCACATTCGATGTGGCGGCCTTTCTATGTGGCCGCGTTTCGATGTGGCGACTATTCGAAGCGGCGGCCTTTCGATGTCGCGACCGTTCGATGTGCCTGCCTTTCGATGCGGCGACCTTTCGATGTGGCGACCATTCGATGTGGCGACCATTCGATGTGGCGACCTTTCGATGCAGCGTTGTCGATGTTGCGACATTCCATGTAATGACATTCGATGTTATAATCTGGACCCCCTGGTTACTGCATGTCTACTAACATTTGTTGGACGACTTGGTGTTCCACTCGAAGAAGAAGAACATCTGTTTAAAAGACTTTCGCGCTTTGTACACATTATTGTGTTAGTCCCCTCGCAGCCACGAACTTTGCAACCTGTTTGCAAAAATGGTAAATGTCCGCATGTTTACTTACTACACGATCTACGCGTCAACCCGATGAAAAAATACAATAGCGTGTTTACTAGGTACTGATTTTGAATATTACATAAAGTTCAAAACCTATGAAAAAACTAACCTATAACAATAGTGGATACACTAGGGCTTATTTATTCATGCCACTTTTGTAAATAAGTGAATTTAAAATCTCCGAAAATCTGCTGTTATCTTGTCATGCGCCTGCTGATGTGATTTGGATTCTTTGAGCATTTTGAACGAAACATAGTCCATGTTCTGTTACTTGTTTCGAACAAACTATTCTCAAAAATCGCACTTCTTCTTCTTCTTCTTCGTGTCAATGACTCAAAACAAGTAATTAAATGAACTTTTGCCAGTATTTAGCGACGGTCACGGCATTCTCTGTCGCACTGTACATCTCTATTCTGCAATAGAACAAAAAGATAAGAAACTCGGAGTCTCCTGCTCATAAGAAACTAATATCACCACAAAATAAAGCTTAGGATCAGCTAAGGCAATAATGGGAATAGATTTCAAAAACAAATCATTCAATGCCATTTATATTGAACCACAAATATAATAATTTATAAAATTTTAGGGGTCCGAACAGAGTCAAATCAGCACACAAGAAGCTCACGAGCCTCAGAACGTGATACCGGAGTACCAACACCAGAAGTCGATGGACCAGCAGTACCAACAGCAGAAAATAGACCAGCAGTACCAACAGATGCAGCAGCTGCACCACCTGAATCAGGGGTCGTCGCTGCCGCACAATATGATCGGGCTGCACATGAATCTATTGCAGCAGAGCGAGAGGCAGATATCTAGTCATGAAGGTAACGTAGTATTGAACAAAAGGTGATCAGAGGCTTCATTTTAACTCTACATCTATTTCTACATCAAGAGTTTTAATTGATTTTTCTTAGGGAGCTTACAAACTATGATAAATATTGTTTTGAACGACAGGTAATTGTTGCGCGGTGTACACATAATTTTTGTGGATTCTGTCCAGTAAAACGTATTTCGTATATTCGAGTGTTTACCGAATATTTGCTTATTACATGATCATGTTTGCTGTCTGTCACCGCTCGCTAATCTCATCATCTGCGTGAACTTATCCCAATTTATTTGGGGTAGGCGCAACATGTCTTGCTCTGTCATTCATCTCTATCAGCCGTCAAATCTTTGTTTACACAACAAATCTATTAAAACTAATAATAAATTATTTTGTTCAGGCACGCCGGTGCAAAATTACTCCGCCAATCCTCTGCAAATGTACCAACCAGCGCAAAGTCAGCCGATGCAGCAAGTGTTGCAGAATATGCAACAGCAGATCATACAACAAGAAATCAAACAAATACAGCAGGTAAATTCCATTATATAGGTTGCATTCTATTATTTTTGTATTATTTGAAAACCATAACAGGTTTTTATGATAGATTTTACTAATTCAATATGCATTTTACCAGGTGCAGCAATCAGTCCAGCAAATGCAGCAAAATCAACAAATCCAATCCATTCAACAACAGTCTAACACCATTCAACAGCAATCTAACACCATTCAACAGCAATCTACAACCATTCAACAGCAATCTAATACCATTCAGCAGCAATCTACCCAACAAGTATCACAGCCGGTGTCCCAAGTGTCCCAACCGGTGCAAATGCAACCGGTCCAATCCACCCAACCGGTCCAACAGATCGCCCAACCGGTCCAACAAATAGCCCAGCCGGTTCAGGTTCAATCGGTACAACAGCCAACACAAGTTTCCATGCCGACGTCTCAGCCGGCGCACAGTGTGGCGCAGTCTGTGCCCTCCTCTGTTCCTTCGGTGCCAATGTCGGCCCAATCCGAATATCAGCCACATTCTGTCATACAACAACCCATCCCCAATGCTGAATATCAGCCACAAACTATCCCCAATTCTGAGTACCAGCCTCAAACTGTTCGCAATTCCGAGTACCAGCCGCAATCTATCGCTAATTCCGAGTATCAGACACAACAGTCTATCCCAAATTCAGAATATCTAACACAGTCAATACCAAATTCCGAATATCAGTCACAACCAATCGCAAACTCTGAATACCAGCCACAACCTATCCGCCCCGATTATCAACCGCAAGTTGCACAACAAAATATCCAGTCGGTTCCTATTTCTTCCGAGTACCAAGCTCAAGCTCAACCTTTCCAAGAGCCACCACCTGTATCGAATTCTGAGTATGTAGCGCAACCAGCCAACCATCCCTTGCCTCAAGAGGGTCAGAGGTTGCCGCTACCAGAGGAGAACGGTTTCCATAGCAACAACATGGAGCAGTTCTTGACTCCGGTGACAGAGTTCCCCACGTCGCATCCCGACGCCGTCAGGAACCCCGAGTTGACCTCGGTGGAAGAAGGCCAGCAAGAGGGTAAGTTTCTTAATCAGGCTAAATAAACAAGTTCGTTTGACTGCTCTCACATCCATACGAGAAGAGCAGAAAAAAATAACTTTACTTTGAAAAAAAATGTAATTTTTACATATCTTTGGACGACTTTTACTAAAGATATTGCCGTATTTCAGTATCAACCGCAGCTCCATCACCAATATCGGGCGAAAAGAAGTCGCGTGGATCGAAAAAGCGGTCGCGGGAAAAAGACAAATTCCCAAAACTATCGGTAAGTAACTTTTTAGCACGCATTCCACCCAGGAATTAAAAATATACACTGTGTTCTGTCTTCTAAGAAAATGCCTTATATTGGACGGATAGGTTATATACGGTATGCTAAAGAAAATTCTAAAAAGCATCCATGAAAAAGTACTATTCATACCAGTTTTTGCATTCCCCTTTTTAAGCCATAGAAGGGGAATGCAGGAAACGAAAGAACGAATTCAAACGCAAACAAAGTTTAAACAGTGCCACTTTCATGGATACTTTTCAATTATTCCATTTATTCTTTTTGACATTTCTAAAGCTCAAAAGCGGTTGTATATCCAGGTGCTAGAGCGGGATGCGGATAGTCCCGTGACGACCGTCCAGTGCCAGCTGGAGTCCAAGACCAAGACTGTGCAGTTCAAGTTCGACGTCACCGATGTCAACCCCGAGGAGATCGCGAGCAATCTCGTAAGTACTCCCTCAATGGTTTATCCAGGTGCTAGAGTGGGATGCAGATAGTCCCGTGACGACCGTCCAGTGCCAGCTGGAGTCCAAGACCAAGACTGTGCAGTTCAAGTTCGACGTCACCGATGTCAACCCCGAGGAGATCGCGAGCAATCTCGTAAGTACTAGCTGGAGTCCAAGACCAAGACTGTGCAGTTCAAGTTTGACGTCACCGATGTCAACCCTGAGGAGATCGCGAGCAATCTCGTAAGTACTCCCTCAATGGTTTATCCAGGTGCTAGAGGCAGGAGGTCAAGATAGTCCCGTCACGACCGTCCGGTGCAACACAGTGCCAGCCATGTGCCAGCCATTGTTAGAAAAAAAAACTAGTATTCATAAGAAGATTACCTCATGCATCAACATCACATCACCTGACCTATGTTTTTTTTATCATTGCATCAATATGAAAAAGAAATACACCGTGTTTCGGATGGCTGTTTTATACAGGGCGTTTTTTATTTTTATCCTATTAAAAAATGTACCACATACTGACGTGTTAAAAGCAACGTGTCCTCCGAAGCACGGTGTTTAATTAATAATGTTGTTTGGTACTGACTTCAACTATTTGCCTCCGGGATTAGTCCCGTATATTTGTCTAGGATCCCATTATCGGATCCTGACCTGATATAATCCTAAAAGTAAAATTGCTCCGTGCGTCGGAGAGTACGATAGACCTTCTTGTCCTTCTTTGTCTTTCATTCATGGTTGCTGCCTATGACAGGGAACTATCTCGAAAAAACAACAGATGTCGCTGTACGCAAAATGGTAAGATTCAGTTCACTCAAAACCAGTGTCATTCGTTCGTTGTTTCGTGTAACGCTTGACATTATAATACTCAGCATTTCACTAGCCGACATTTTATTGCCTAACATATTAGGTGCGTTGACCGAAGAAAGTAAAACACGGGTTATCCTGTTAACAATGTTTTTCATTGGGGGTCCGCGATTACCGTAATTGAGTTTCAGTTACCCGTTATCATGATGCTTGCAACTTGGTCGTAATAACACAAAATACTTAAAGAATGAACTCAAACTCATCATAACTATGAACACGTAATAACTGAAATGCGCCGCTGATGATAGACGTAAATGAATTCAATAGTGGTTAAAATAAAGTTGACATTGAGAATAGCAAAAATGACAAACGGCGCCAGTAGTCGCTGGGCGCCGAAGGGTGACCATGAGAGACGTTTCTCATTCTAGCCAGTGTCGGCTATATTTCAATACCGATAGAGTTAATTTTCTTAAACTTGTAAAGTGGCTCTGAGGGCCTACGCTGTGTGACACGGATTGTCCGCGCGGGCCTGCAATGCAATGTCTTGTGCGAAGTTCACTCACTTCATCTGCACCGCTTGAGGCAAAGCATGGTATAATAAGATACTCCGCCAGGGGCCCGTTCAATAAAGCTGACAATTGTAATTTACAATTACAATTCGATTTACATTGCAAAGCTTGTAAGGATAGTTAAATTCTTGGTAGCGAATCGGCACGCTTACGCCGCAATGTACATTGAATTGTCATTGTAAATTACAATTGTCAGCTTTATTGAACGGGCCCCTGGTAATCCATTCCGAAACTCGTGAACCACGTGACTAACACAAGCCTACGTCATCATGCTTGTGAGTTACCAAAATTACCCACTCTTATGATTATTTTTGTAAATCATATAAGATACTGTTAACTAATAAATACAATTTAAATGTTGTTGTAAAGTTCAAGTTAATACACACGTAAATCTAAATTATAAAATTATTCAGAAATATTTTAACTCATTTTTCTGAGATTGAATTTACCCTATAACGTATTTTATTGAAATAAAGTGGCAATACTAGTGACGTAGGCTTGTGTTTCTTTGGGAAATCTGACCGTCCGGACAAACCGCGAGACGCAACGCACGTCGGTCAACGATTTTCGGGATTTACTGTGTCGGGACTATACATAACCAAGACTAAGCATAACCAAGTTGTCGTGTAATATCGTGTTTGCACTTGATTTGCACAATGTTGTGCAATTTTCATTCATTCGTTCCAAAGTTCATTCGCAAAGCGTTTTCGTCGTGTGGTGTGACAGATGTTATCATTCGTTCAAATAAAAAAAATACTTTCTCTCCTCCATTTTCTTTCTTGATTTACGAGTGCAAAGTGTGATGTAAAATTATTGAAACGTGGGCCTAGGACTCTGCCCCTAGTGCGAGTGATGTGAAAAAAGCACTCAGTTACGTCACCCGATCACGGAATGTGGAACTAACCTCAAAACTTGTCCGTTTCATTGTGAATTGTGTTTCGGACATAGGATCTCAAATTAGCCACTTGTATTCCGGCTACGAAAAACAACAACAATGCCAAGACGTGTCAGGAAAACTAATATTGTGTACCCGGATTTGGGAAGCTTCGCCTCGTCGGCCGCTCCGAGGTTCACCGGCTCGCACAATTACGAAATCGTGATACAATTCTTGCAAGACATCAATGAGTACAAAACGAAGAATCACGTTTCTGATGCCTACGCGGTAACCAACATTCCTCTTTTGCTCGAAAGAGATGCCCTCGATTGGTGGAATGAGGTCAAGGCAGAAATCTGTACTTGGCATGATTTTGAGACCCGCCTGCGTGCGCATTTCGCCCCCGTCAAACCAAACTACGTGTTATACCAAGAGCTCATGACTAAGAAAAAGTCTCACTTACCTCTTGATGCCTTGATAGAACATAAAATGCACCTATTCTCTGAACTACCAGAACACCACGAGAAAGTTAAGCTTGATATGATATATGCATCGATAATGTTGCAAGAGTACCCGATTGAGGAAAAAATACCAAGAGAAACTGTCAACACTTGCGATGAGTTCTTGAGGGCTGCTCGGAATCTATTGAGACGTGAAGCAAGCGGATTGAATGGAGATGGTGACTCTGCTAGTGCACAGCTAGGTAAAAATGGAAAGGTGAGGTGCTCGTTTTGCCGCTTCCATGGACACTCGAAGGAACAGTGCAAAAAATGGAAGAAGAAGTTGGAAGCACAAGAATCCATGAAACCAAGTACTTCAGGAGCTACAGGTGGTGCCTCTACAGGGGCAATAAAAAAAGGATCTACTGCAGGCACAAATAGTGGAAGCTCGTCTTCTAAATCAAAGAAATGTTCTAAGGATAAAAATGATTTTAAACATTCAAATGAGGGAATAGACCCACAAAGCATTCCTCTAACATTCTTTACATTCCCCCGTGAGAAGAAGGAAGTCGGCAGACCTGTCGTCTTCATTGAAATTGATGAAGTAAGAGAAGTTGGGCTGCTCAAGACGGGAGCCGGTGCAAGCTTTCTCTCGCTCCGCATGTACCAACACTTGCTTGCCAAAGGGATCAAGTTTGAAGAATGCTATGAAGAAATATTTTTCGCCCTCGGTCCTGCTGGACATCAGCATATGTACAGAGCTGAGCTTAACGTCAAGTTAGAAGGATTTGACATACCAACCATATTCTATGTGTGGAAGGATTGGGTTCAGTACAATACATGGACGTACTTGGGAATGGCTTTTATGGAGAAAGCTAGAATGGCCATGATATTAAGCAAAATGAAAAGGGTATGGTATGTTAGTGGTGAAAGACAAAAAGAGTATAAAATATATGATGAGTATGATGCTATAGTTACTTGTGCTATAGAAGCTTACAAAGTGGAAACTGAAAAGTTTCTCAAACAGAAAGAAAGCCCAGACAGTCCACGCGACTCCTCTCCTGAAACCATTGATATACATGCCGGGGCACCAATGATTTTCATTGAGATTGAGGGAGTCAGAGATATGGGCCTCCTTAAAACTGGAGCGGATTATAGCATTCTGTCGAGCCGTATGTATAAGCATCTGGTTGCAAAAGGAATTAAGTTTGAAGAATGTTATGAAGAAATTCATTTTACTTTTGGTCCTGAAGGACCGCAGCACATGTACAAGGCTGTGCTCAATGTCACTTTGGAAGGGAAGTATGTCATACCTTCACAGTTCTATGTGTGGATCGGATTTGAAAACCCCATTACATTCCTTGGCTTTATATTTTTATTCAGAGATGCAAAAATGGGTTTGGAGATCAGCAATGAAAGAAGTATATGGAATTTCCGTGAACGTAAAAATGAAATATTTGAAGTTCATAATGAAGGCGATCCTATTGTAACTTCAGCAATGGAAGAGTACAAAGCTGAAACTGAAAGGTTCTTGAAAAAAGTAGCTCGAACAAAACAACCTCGCTTTGTGGGCAAAGGTAGACCCGTGGTCTTTGTTGAAATTGAGGGTGTTGAAGAGATTGCCTTCCTGAAGTCTGGGGTGGATTACAGTATTCTGTCTAACCGGATGTATGACCACCTGGTTGCAAAAGGGATTAAATTTCAAGAATGTTATGAAGAAATGCATATTGCTCTTGGGCCAAGTGGACCAAAGCACATGTACAAGGCTGATCTTATTGTCAATTTGGAAGAACAAGTTATTCTAGCGAAATTCTATGTCTGGAAGGAAATAGACAACCCTATAACATGCCTTGGCTCAAAATTTATACGTCATGGTGCAAAAATGGTCATGAGCTTCGAGCGGCCATGCCATTGGCATGTGAGTGGACGTGAACATGAAAAATTTGATATGTATCAAGAAGATGACCCACTTGTTATTTCTGCAATGGAAACCTACAAAAAAGAAACAGAAAATTTCCTGAAATTGGCACCCAAAGACAACAAGAAGAAGTCAGGAAAGGATTCTAAAGGACTGTAAATAAATTACCTGCTATCCTAGCTTTAGTTTTGCAGTATATTAATTCAATTTTAGTTTTTAATCATATAAGGTTTTGCATTTGTTATCATTATTGGTTTAGTTTATTATGTAGACAACAGAACTTTATACCATATCAGTTTGCTACACTGTAGCCAAAAATAAGAGAAGTATGTAAAGTAAAGATCTTTATGTTCAACTGTTTAAAAATTATACACTGTTAATTTGCTGTTTACAATTATTAATATTTTCTCAAGGTATGATTATCTTTTACGATATCTATGTGTGTAGTTAAGTAATCAACATATTATTACTACTTTGTGTGTGTACTAAATGTCAGCTAATCTCAATTTACAATAAGAATACAATGTAGTCATGCTTTTTTGATTGTTTTATCAGCAATATTCGAAAATATTTATATTGAATGTACTGAATTCATACTTTGGTTTATTGTGTGTATGTTATGGAACTTAAAGACAAACACAATATAGTCACGCTTTTTTCATTGGTTATATTAGCATTAGTCAAAAATACATTGAATGTATTGAATTTATACTTTGTTTTATTGTGTGTGTGTAATTGAAAAACACTTTGTGTGTGTACTAAATGTCAGTTAATCTCAATTTACAATAAGAATACAATGTAGTCATGCTTTTTTGATTGTTTTATCAGCTATAGTGGAAAATATATTGAATGTACTGAACTCATACTTCAATTTATTATGTGTATGTTATGTAACTTAAGACAACACAATGTGGTCACGCTTTTTTCATTGTTTTATTAGCATTAGTCGAAAATACATTGAATGTATTGAATTTATACTTTGTTTTATTGTGTGTGTACTAAATGTCAGTTAATCTCAATTTACAATAAGAATACAATGTAGTCATGCTTTTTGATTGTTTTATCAGCAATAGTAAAAAAATATATTGAATGTACTGAATTCATATTTCGATTTATTGTGTGTATGTTATGTAACTTAAGACAAACACAATGTGGACACGCTTTTTTCATTGTTTTATCAGCATTAGTCGAAAATACATTGAATGTATTGAATTTATACTTTGTTTTATTGCGAGTGTGTAACCGAGAAACAAAAATAATCAATAACAATATTCAATAAAATTAGTTTTAGTCACAAGGGCACATAAAACAGTATTTAAATAATTTAAAAGTATAGTAAAATTTAAACATACTAGAAATACACTACAATATACATACATAACTTAAATGCTAGATAGGCACCTTTCTCACGGCGACTCACGTTGCACAGGGGGTCATAGTATGCTTTTGCGGGAAGTTTTTCATTTGATACATAGGTATTCCATAACCACGTGACATGAGTCATGAGAAAACTAATAATAATAACTATTAGATTGGTTAAATAGGTATGTACTTTTAAGAATTTTCATTCGTTCGGAAATTCACATTCCATCATCATCATCAAAACTTATTTCGAACAAGACTTAAAAAGCAAAAAACTCAACTGCAGTAATTTCAAAGATATACGCATGGATATACGTATTTTACGTTTGAAACATGATCCTCCTTCTTAGGCAGTCAAGTAAAAGTACTTGTGCTTCTTTACAGAGTACAAATCTTTCCTACTCGTACTATCTCCAGCAAATCCTAGGTGGATTTGCTTTAAGGAACCAAATTATACTAGTTTTTCTTAGTATTTGTATGAGAAACCAGTATAATTTGGTCCCTTAAATTAGGGTCTAGTCTCAGTAGTACGGTTGTTTTGTCCGGTTTCGGACTACTGATACTTTTTTAGTATCATATGTACGGTTATGACGTCTAACCGTACTATTGAGCCACTCTCTGTAGTCCGGTTAGTGGTGGGACGAAAACAGTTTTTAATAGTTTCGTTTGAGTTGTGGTAATCTTTGTGTAAAAAATCAGATTTTTATCTGGCGTAAGTTTTTGTAATGGTTTTGTTTTCTAAGAATTAAGACGTTCGTGTGAATTTCAAGAAAAAGTAAAAAAGTCCAGTTTGGGCCTATACAAACTTGTTACAAGAAGCAGCAGAAGTACCTAAAGCAGAATCACACATTTTGTTGTTTTTTTTTTTACAAATATAAAGGCTTTGGTTCCTGTTCTTTAGTATTTATTATGGTAGTATTTTATGTGTACCTACATCCTTAACCGGACTAGTGATACTATTTAACTCTCATTAGTTCGGTGACACGTCACACCCGAACTAGTGAGACTAAAACAGTATCAGTAGTCCGGGACCGGACAAAACAACCGTACCTACTACTGAGACTAGACCTAAATTAGTAGGTGATGGTACCTACCTAGCACAAGGATTCCTTATTTATTTATAGTTAAGCCAAGTTACAGCCCAATTCGATAATTCTCTACCAACATTTTACTTTGGGTTTGTTTATTATTTGCTTATTTACGTTACGATTCATAAATTCACTCATTCCAAGTTGTCATATAATAGGTATCGCCTATAATTAATGACGCTTACGTAATAAAATAACGAGCACTGTATGAGAAATCCGACCCTGTTGACAGAGCAGACCCGTTTCCGGTACAGAACGACTGAGGAGGCATTTTATAGATACTATCTTTGTGCAAAATCTCTTTGTGATTTCATGGTACCTATAACTTACAGTTACTTAAACCAGTTCTGACTTTGATTTTCTTGGAATGGTATTTGAATACCACGGATAGTTCCACAGTCATCAGGTCAGGATATGATGATAGGATCCTAGAGAAATCTTTTCCGTAGACACAGATTGAAGTTTGCATCAAAAGGGTGTCCCTCTTTAAGTGTTTCTAAGAAAAACACCCTAGAACACAACAAACATCTGGACATCCTTAGCTACCAATGTGCAATATTGTTTTTAGGGCCTGACCACAAATAGGTAACTTAGGACTCGCGTTGATCACATGTCTGGCGTTCATTTGTATGAAGATATTTATTAAACAGTAGTCATACTTTTTTTAAGGTATGGTCCTTAACATTTGTAAAAAATTAGACACTCCACTCCATACAAAATGCTCTTAAGTCTACAATATTAGTAGGAGAGGTCCATTTTCTTTTCTTCGAATATTAAAAACATTATTCTAGTTTGGTAGCTAGAGTAGTCGAGATACTAGATGTTTTCTTTAGAACACATAAAGAGGGACATTCTGTATTATATTGGCATGAATTATCCTAGCCTAGTTCGAACAATAGTCGGCGGACTTTTGCCTTTTTATTATAAAACTAACTTTCATTCACATCACAGATTCCAAAACTAGTAAGGGAGGTTCTCGAAGTTTTCCATTTAAATTTTAAACATGTACAGATTATCAATAAACCTTTGTGTGTCAATAGCGAAGACATACACCACGTATTCGGCACCTGATAAAAAACTGATAGGAAACAAAACAACATCCGGTGCTGCTACTACTGTACTCTACAAAACGATAGATTACGGTGTCACTTATACGTGATGTACCAAGGTAGATATCTTCTCGCTTATACTTTTAAATTAGCAGTGAACTCATACTCAACCACTTAACGGTCGTTTATGAAAGATTGTTCCGTGTTTCGGAGAGCACGTACTGTTGGCTGTCTATGCTGATGATAACTGAGAAGGCGTTAAGAACCATGTTAGAGGCTTACTTCTTCAAGTGGGACACCAAGTCGTCCAACGACCCGATGAACCCTGGGGCCCGTCTTATGCTGACAATTGTAATTTACAATGACAATTTAATGTACAATGCGTCGTCAGCGAGCCGATTAGCTACAAAATTGAACTTTCCTTGCAAATTACAATTATCAGCTTTATAAGATGGGTCCCTGGTGTCAAGAGTTTTTCAACCGCCTACTGCAAGTAGCAGGAGAGGCTTTACTAGTACTAGGCGATTAAAGAACTGACACCAGAGTTCATCGGGTCGTTCGTCAAACAAGCAGTGAAAATCACCATCCCTGTTCCAGATATCAAACAACCTCCTCCCAGAATGGCAAGCGGCGACGTTCACGGAACTCATCCGGGATATCGTGCAGCAGGCGCTCGCCAACCCGGACACAACGCCCGTGCTGAGCAGCGCACACCACTCCGCATTGCGACTCAATATCGATAAGGTAGATTATATTATTCAGTATTTTAACATCTACCATAAGAGCTGGGAGAAACTTGTTGAGGGTAGAGATGAACAACGCCCTAATACAGGGCACATGTACTCACACTAGTTAATATTAAGCTAAAGACATGTTAAGCGAAAGCGTGTGTTTGATGGGCGTAAAACTCACGACGATGATGCCTGGTTTGCCGGTCTCGCTAACAAAAGGCAGAAAAGACATCTAAACATGCATGTGCCAGTCTCCAAATTCCACCATGATGATTCTTGTTATTGCAGTATTACCCTGAACTACTCAAATGCTGATAACATTGATCTGATAACCCCCCTGAAAAAGCTTTTTCACTTTTGCATCGTTCTTTAGAATTCATACCAGAAATCATTCCAGACTGACTACGACTCGGAAACGACCGAACGCGAAGAGAACCTAACGGATTCGAACCAGGACAATTCCGAGTGTACCACGCCGACAGCGAGCCACGACAACATCGCGGCCGAGCTGGCTTACGACCCGGAGGTGCCGGAGCCGGCCGTCGTCAAGCCCACGCATATAGATAATATTAGTAGGAAGATTAGCACCGCCTCGTCTATAGGTGAGTACAACAGAGTAGTAGCAGAGCTTGCAGTGTTACGTAGTTTTGTTGCACATGGACCCTTTGTTTTACTTGTATGGTGGTAGGTCAACGATAACAATTTTACAGACTCATAAATTCATAATTCATCAAAGGCCGGGTAGATTCACAACACCTTTCTACGAGGTTTACATTCCGGTTAAATAGTAAATACCTAGGAAAGTACTTCACCAACTTTTAAACGTCCACCGAACCATAGTACTTATAACCGAACCAAACAGAAATCCATCTCACTGCCTTACTAAGAAATTTGAAGGACGCCCACACCAAAACTTAGGTTGACGGTGGCTAGAAAAAAAGAAAGAAATTAATATTTGGATATGAGCAAGGTCATAGGTCATGGAACTCTCGAGTAATGTAGCCAGTAGATTCTGAAGTAGTAGCCACGTCAGACGATACAACGTAGCGTGAGACGACGACGTACTCGTTTCTTACTATGCAGACCGACGGCACAGTCGCCCCAAAATCTCGGTGTATTTAAGCAGCTGTTGTAGGCATATTTCCAGCAGTGGAAATCCCCTGGCTATTAATGATGATGTTGAAAATCCTATAGTTTATATCTGACAACGATTTTCAACCGCATGGTGCCGTTGATACTCGTACCACATTCGTTAGCAGTTTTAAAGGGAGATAGCGTCCTACGGCTGATCGTAAACCTAGGCTTAATATTTTTGCAACATGATTTTGTTTTCAAAACATGTTGCACCAAATTCGTTTGGGATAAGAGCAGGTAGATGATGACGTTGAAGACGGCATTCCAGGTTCAAATCAATCCGACGGCGGGTCCTTAGCGGCGGACCGGTCCGGCAGCGCGGAGTCCAACGGGCAGGCCGAGAAGAAGCCCTCCAAGCCCTCGCGCAAGATCTCCCGCTTTCTAGTCAGCCCCGTCGTCGCAGAAGCTGTGATACAAGACAAGTCAGAAGCCAAAGAACAAGAGAAGGAGAAGATTGAGAGGGTAGAGACGAGAGTCGAGCCCGTCAATGGACTACCGGAGACTGAAAGTAAGTTATACTACTAAAATCGTATTCTAGGACTACCATTCCAGGCATGACAAGTCTCAAATGCTGTAAGTAAATATGAGTGGTATTTAAACATACTTGTATCCATACACTTAAAGTTAAATTGCGCCTATCGTATTACTGTTTTTAATTCTATTTCTATCAGGGACTGTTCACTATCGTTATAAAATTTCATAGTACCATACCAACTCATAGTAGCACCATACTTGTACAAATATCAATAAGATTAACTGCTCGTTGCTTATGCGTGGATACTTTATTTACAGCTGCCACTCTATCTTTTCAGATGTGCAAAAAACAGTGGTGCCACAAGAAAATTTCGTTCCTCCCACCCCACAGTACACGGCGCCGCAACCTACACACACTCCACAGACCCTCACCGAAATTAGACCCGAAATAAAACCCGAACCTCCTATACCCCAGCCCATACCACAGTCGATACCCCAAAGCATACCCACAAGCATACCCACTTTACCCACTACCTTCCAAAACAATATTATCAATCCCACTTTACTAAATCCTTTACAAAACAATCTAAGTCTTACAACGCCTTTACAAATAGCCACGGACACTCCTATACTGGGACTGAGTCAAGTGGGGACCCCGATGGGAGGTGATCTGAGTCAAGGGGTGGTGGATTCGGGGTTGAGGGTGACGCAGGGGACGTTGACCCCCACGCCCGCGGTGCCTGACCTGCCCAACGCCGAGAACATTCAGAGGATGCTGTTGAAACAGAATATTATGAAGTAAGTTTGTCGTAGTGCTTCTATCGGGAGTAACAGAAAAGTTATAACAATCCGAAAGGAGGTTAAGGTACTCATGAAACTGAATAACTTTTCTCAATGGAACATAACTCGAATTATGAAAAAAAAATTGGTCAGCTCATATAAAATTTAAAGTTGTTCAGTTTCATTAGTACCTGGAGTTTCTTTCAGCTTGCTATACCATTTCTGTTACTCCCTGTATACGGGACTATTTATGAATCTGCCGAGCGATTACACTTGTCTTGTTACTTTGAATATTTTTTGCCATTGCGCTACCAGGGAAATTATAATCAGCTATTACATAGAATGTGAATACTTCGTAAAGCTAAATGCCGATTCTTACTTAGGGAATTCGCAGGTGGCCCAATATTAAAAGATATTTGCAATCGTGGGTATAAAAACCTGCAAAGTTCGCATATTACCTAAATAGCAAAGATGTGTACAGGATATTAAAAAAAGCAACTGCTGATGTGCTAACTATTTTTACCTGACCTTGTCTTATTCGGTTGGTGGTGATTTCAGTCAGCAGCAGAACCTCTCCGGGCCCAACCTGCTGGGTCTGCTGAACCAGCCGCAGTTCCCGCAGACCGACCTGGGCCTCACCAACACGCTGCTCACCAGCGGACAGCCAGGTATGACCACCACATCAGCTAGACATTGCGAGTTGTACGGGGAGTAAGGGACGGTGTACCGAAAACACTGCAGGCATAATCAGACCATGAAACTACTACTACCAGAGCTACAACATTACACTGCTGGATATAGGCCTCCCCTAATTGGGAGCATTGCAATACTCACCACGCTTAACAGGCGGATTGGCGATTGCATGATGATGATGTTGCTATTCTAAGCCGGCATCACACGACAATCGAATCAGATCATCAAACAATCAAACTGATTAACTGTAATAAGGAACAACAATCGACATTCCACAGAAAGTCAATGCCGACTACCTATAGAAAAAGATTTCCAAGTTTGCAGAAATGTTCTAATCATGCCTGCAAGGTTTTCCGTACATCGTCCCTTACACTCGGTATAGAGCTTTAGGGCGTTTGTTACTGAGAAATCGTGATAGATAGTTTTGATACTGGCAGTAAATTTTATTTCCTCATTTTTGATTAGCGAATGACAATACTTTTTCTTTCCATTATTTATTCTCATTTATTTGCCTGCTCAAATAATTTTTGATATGTTTATTTACGCGAAATTATTAATCCCTTTTAAAAGAAAAGAGATGCAGCAAAAATAAGAAATAAAAATTTCGCAACGCTCAGTGATAAACGCTTCTTATCGCGTGTAGCTTACTTTCATTTACATGTATTTTATATCTCATACGATCTTGTTATTCAACCATCGAGTTGAAAGTATTAGTTAGATGTTCTTAATAATGCTAGTCTGGAACTGAAGCATGATCTTATTGCGAAAATATTAACACTGTTTTGCACTTAAATTGTACCTATGTAAACTTTCAGAGTCAGGGAATAGGTAGCTTTTAAATGCTTAGAACAGAAAATGTTTTACAAGACGTTTATGCGCAAATAAACAAACTGAATAAATTTCGTTTTTAGGGCGTATTTGCCCTGCAATATTTCAGACTTACATCAGAGTTATTTTAGAGTAATTCTGATACTGTTGGCCTTACCAGAAAAAAGTTTGATAAAAGTTTAAAATAAAACTTCATACAAAAACACTAGATACACGTTAAACTCTCGTCTTACTTTTTGTGGTAAGGCCCCGTAAGTCTTAGTCGAATCATGGAAAATCAGGCGCAATATCACATGATTTATTGTTGTTTTTTCTTATTTCTATATAGAATGACCTGATAAATGAAATGCAAACTCTGAAATCGCTGTGAAATCGCTATTTTAGACAGCGCGTTAAGACGCATAATGTACGTTTTGCAAATGTCCTTTCGCATAATGTCTCCTTTTGACGATTACAGACAATATCGTTCAGTTGGTTAACATTATAACGCCTAACTAAAAATAAAGCTACTTATACAGCTATCATTTTCCGCTAAGTAGGTTTAGTATCTGTTGCCGTGTGTGTGGCAGATACTTAGTAATAATATAATGTTGATCAACAGAACGATATTGTCCTATAACATCAAAAGCGGACACTATTCGAAAGGGAAATATTGCGGGACCTTCTGCTAAAGGGACATTTTGCAAAACGTACATTATGCTGAACCGTTAAAACGTGCCTTGTAAATGCCGGGGTGAGAACTAACACCTATTCCCCGACTCGCTTGTTAACCTCTCCTGCACTGATGTACCCGGCATCGTGTGTGACTAACACCCGTGTGTCTATATGTACGTGTGTAGCGATGTCGGTGTCGGGCGCGCGCGTCTCCGTGCCGCACTACCAACACAAGTACTACCAGCCGATACGCGCCACCGCCAACGATTTCATTGGTAAGTCGCAGCTTGCTGTACATACTAGTACAAAACAACCAACAAAGCTGATAGGAGGTCAAGGTACTCATAAAACGGAATAACTTTCCCTATGGAACATGGGTCAAAACATGAAAAAAATAAAACTTTTTAACCTCCCATACAAAATGAACACAATTTGTATCGGAGCTTTATTGGTTGTTTTGTAACACGTTGTATACTTTCTGGAATCGAGAATCCTCTACTGATTGTTAGGCAGGCACGAGTCTGCCGTTTTGATAAACACATAGGGTGTTTACGAGTGATGGATAGCGAAAATGCGGGACGAGCTGGTGATAGGGAATAACTTTCCCCGAGGAACATAGGTCCAATTGGAAAATAAAATCTCCGTTCATACAAAATTATTCCTTAGGAAAATTATTTCTTATCACACGGCTGTCCTGTATTTCGCTGTCAGTCACTAGTAAAGCTTTACCCTATTGTATAAAATAAGGAAAAGATAGAATATAGGGATGCTTAAAAAGTGGTCACAAGTAATTTCGTAATATTTTTATTTATTTTCAGCGTATTTTGGTAAAATTAGTATTTCATTTTTCACTTTTCAAGCTTTTGAACTTCTTTAAATGCTAAATACTTAATAAACTTTATATCTACTACATAAACATGAATAACTTGATTTTTAAAAATACTGGCATTTCGGATAGGACTGTCTGCTTGAAATCTGAAGTGATTAACCGCATTTTCTGTGTATTTAATGTAATTCACATACTTGTTTTTTCCTTAAAACCTTATTCTATTTTATTCGCAGTAAACATATTTGGTAATATGCTTTTTGTTTTCTATTTTATTCTTGTTACTATTTTTAACATGATTGTCAAGAGCGCTCATTGTGTGACAAACTGACAAATATTGTTCGATAAAAATGAATAGCAGTCGGCAACTCCCAAACATGGGAGATATCGATAAACTCCCTTTACTGGCAACTTTGTAGCCGAACAATGTTCTCAAGTGTATTGTAATGAATACGCGTCTTAATTGGTCATACACTGGGCGCACCGGATTGAAACCACTGTTGCTATAATTTATGCTTTGCTTCCCGCTCTAACCGCTCGACCGCGTGTATGATAGTACACGGCCCGTTGTTTCCAGTGCAACAGCAGTTCGCGGGCGGGTACCCGGCGGCGGCGGCGGCGGCGGCGGGGGTGCCCGGGGTGGGAGGGGTGCCGGGGTACGGACTCGCGCTCGGCCTGGGCGGAGGTTTGCTCCCGCCACAGAACATACTGACTGCACAGAATATAATGAACCAGAATCTTATGTCGCAGAACCTCTCGCAGAACTTGGGTAAGTTTTAACTTGTGTTAGAAATTTATTGAACATTATAAAAGAAATATGAAATAATATTAGGGACTCGCGTTGGGGCAGGAGGAGGGCTGCTCCCGCCGCAGAATATACTGACTGCACAGAACATTATGAACCAGAATCTTATGTC
The DNA here is from genome assembly GCA_024500475.1 of Phthorimaea operculella. NCBI lineage: Eukaryota > Metazoa > Arthropoda > Insecta > Lepidoptera > Gelechiidae > Phthorimaea > Phthorimaea operculella. The sequence continues at coordinate 3,400,731 of JANFCV010000051.1, read as the reverse complement.
GCAGAACCTCTCGCAGAACTTGGGTAAGATTGCGCAAAACACTCAGCGAATAAGCAACAAGCCAAGCCAAGAAAACAACAACTGATTCAAAATCTTACGAACAATACAAATCTTAGTGTACATTCGTACCGATTGTAAATTCGTAATATAGATTGCTCTAATATTATGTGTTAAAAAACTTTCCATAGCATTGCAGGACATTTTCTTTCTCTAATTTCGTGGACATTTTCATATGTGCAATTAATTAGCGCTGTATTACTTTCAAATACGTTGTGATATAGAATGAGTCATCTGAATAAGAGTGTGCTAGCGAGCTATACACAAAACTGCACAACTTTTATTAAAAACTTTTTTACGAAATATGAATAAAGACTTGGACTTCCCATAGAAACGTGTTGAAAAATTTCGACACTTAGTATGTGAGATCCAAAATCTTCTTCATAATTTCGCAGAAAATTATATTTTTCGTATTATGTGTACTAACTAAAAGCATAACTTTATATATCTGTTAGCAGGTCTAGGCGGTCAAAACTTGGGTCTGAACCAGAATCTCATCGGCGCCCAGAACTTGGGTCTGGGCGGGCAGAACCTCGGCCTCGGTGCTCAGAACATTGGCCTCATGGGGCAGAACCTGGGTCAGCTGGTCGCGCAGCGGGCGGTGCACAACGCGCTCGCGAGGAGAGCGGTCGATATGGAGATGGCTGGTGAGTACCACTCTAGCAGAACATTGGCCTCATGGGGCAGAACCTGGGGCAGCTGGTCGCGCAGCGGGCGGTGCACAACGCGCTCGCGAGGAGAGCGGTCGATATGGAGATGGCTGGTGAGTACCACTCTAGCAGAACATTGGCCTCATGGGGCAGAACCTGGGGCAGCTGGTCGCGCAGCGGGCGGTGCACAACGCGCTCGCGAGGAGAGCGGTCGATATGGAGATGGCTGGTGAGTACCACTCTAGCAGAACATTGGCCTCATGGGGCAGAACCTGGGGCAGCTGGTCGCGCAGCGGGCGGTGCACAACGCGCTCGCGAGGAGAGCGGTCGATATGGAGATGGCTGGTGAGTACCACTCTAGCAGAACATTGGCCTCATGGGGCAGAACCTGGGGCAGCTGGTCGCGCAGCGGGCGGTGCACAACGCGCTCGCGAGGAGAGCGGTCGATATGGAGATGGCTGGTGAGTACCACTCTAGCAGAACATTGGCCTCATGGGGCAGAACCTGGGGCAGCTGGTCGCGCAGCGGGCGGTGCACAACGCGCTCGCGAGGAGAGCCGTCGACATGGAGATGGCTGGTGAGTCACTACCCTTTTTCATAATCACGCTCGGTGCAAAGTACTGGTGGGCAATCCTAGTATTTATAGAAACGACCAAAAATTAAAAGTAGATTCTTTTATTCCGGAAAAGCAACCCATTTTGTTAATAATCACACCCAAAAACTATGTTAGTGCATCCTAAAAACGAATCTAATTCTAATCTAATCTTATACAACTTAAAAATGGTTTGTTTTGTGACGATTCACATGCAACTCAGACCTTTAATCACCCTCCCAAGATTTTAAGATTTCATTGGTGCTCCTCCGCAGCCTGCGTATGATTAAAGTACTCTTCTAAAGTTCTTCTTTCTTCTTAGTAGCCCTTAGGACATAGCGCGCGCTTACGTGGCGCAACTATGCACCTCAGGTTCTTTGCTCATAAATGTTACAAAGTAGCATAAAATCGTCAAAGCAATCGTGAATCTTATATTTGGGTAGAAGAGCGGATTTAGCGTATATTGATATGATGATTCATGTTGATGCAGTATTACCCTGAACAATACAATTGCTGATAACATTGAACTGATCAACTAAAATACGACGCAAATCGCTCTAGAACTGCACATGCTATCCTCTTACGGATTCCGTAACGGAATCAATTTCTTAATTCGCTCTAGAACTGTACATGCTACTAGATCATCTAGATCAATTACTTGTCCGATTTTCTGAGCATTTTTTTTACTTTTATGTATTTTTTTATAGGCATGACATCAGTAAACTCTGCGGGCTCGTCGCAGCCGTCGACGCCGAACAAAGCGCAATCGTATAGCGAGTACATGCTCTCCCTACAACACAAGCTCGCCACCATCTCAAACAGCGTACGTATTCACATCCAAACATGAAGGGCCATTTGTGATTCCGTGGGCCTGTGACGGAATACTTATATAAAGTGTAAAAAAATAAACTGCATATATTTTAAGAGGTGAATTAGCCCATGAAACTGAACAACTTTCCCCAAGGAACGTAGGTCGAAATGTGAGTAAAAATGTTGTACCTCCCATACAAATTGACACAGTCGGCTGTTACGTTTTGTATAGGAGTTCCAAATGCTTTTTCATGTAACGACCTATGTTCCTTGGGAAAAGTTGTTAATTTTTGTGGGCTAGATCACGCCTAAAAATATTTACAGTAGATTTTTTTTACACCTGTATAAATGAGTTTGTTTTGTGTATTTTCCAGAGTGTTCGAAATTTGTATTTTTGTTCTGTTCTTCCATCGGATTATAAATCACATCCGCACTACTTAATTCAACCCAGACACACATTTTTTATGTTTATTTATAACCTCATTATTCCCAAATATTTTTGATTCGTTATATTTTTATCAATTTCTATAGAATTACATAACAATCCTGTATATTTCTAACCTGATTCATATTTTAATCATGGCGCAGTCGGTAGGATACCGGACTAAAGCGTATCTATTTACGTGACACGGAATAAAGTTTTTATTTGTTCTTGTTTGTGTTGATATGATTTTATGTTTTGTTTTTGTCTTAGGGCCCCGTGTCACCTCAGTCGCCACTAGAGTATAGCCCGGCACTATCGCCCACACACCGCGGTATTCCGCAACATAAGGTATACTCAGACAAGTGCCAGCAGTAAAAAAACGCTTACAAGTTATATCTAGACTGAGATGCACGTATTTTGGAATGTTGCTTTCAAAATTAGATATGGGACAAGACCGAAATAGGTATCACTTTCAAAACGAAATTGTCTTTTTTATTACTTACGTTCTTATTTCCTCAGAATGGGCCTAATATTTCCAGAGATATAGCGTTCTAAAATCAACTACGCTTTTTAAACTTTCTACACCGACGATAGTATGAATCTAAGTACGAGTCGTGCCTCTTGACGTCAAAAACAGAAGAAAAATCGAACCTCGCTACACACGGTTCCGGGATGGTGACGTCACGAGGCACGAATCACACGATCGCCGCCGGTACGAAAGTTTTGAAAAAGCGTAGATGATTTTGAGAAGCTTTAGCTGTAAAAATACTGGACCAATTTCGATGAAATAATAACTTAAGTAGTCAGAAATCACTGTAGATTAGCTTGTGATATGTTAAAGTGTTAAATTTTAACCCTGTACGTTAGAAAGGCATAGCCGCCACAAAAGTATGATAATTATGTTATGAAAATAGCGATCACAGTATTCAGATAAATAATATACTTTACGTTGATGCTTACAGTTGTGGGATAGTACTCGTATAATAGACTGAGATTGCACGTTGAAATGGCGCTTTCATAATCAAAATATTTATACCTTATCAGTTAGTAATTATAATTTATATCTATAACTATAACTTGACTTTTTATTTACTATAGGAATTTTAAAATATGTTTAACCATTATTTAGGCAGCCGATTTTCACTTGCAGTAATATACGCCTTGACTAATACTATGCTAATACCAAGCTTAATTACTAACATACCTACATAAAAGTATAATGTGGCGCATGGACGCTTTACCAGCAGATAGAAGAACTCATATTGAAATGGATTTGCTTCTTACTCTTGTCTAGGTGTTGTCGGGCCCTTCTGGAAAGTCACTGGTTACTGAACTGCATTATCTGCAATTCAACTGTTGGCAAGAATTGGCCATATTCAAAGGGTTAATCCACGAAAATGTTTGTACATGACACCCTGATTGAAAGTAACAAAAGAGCATTAGATTCTACACCTCCTGTAACTTGCATAAGTGGGTGCCCCCATACACATCACGGAACGGTCAAAGTTGACTTTTTCGTGGAATGCTTCAAAGATCAGTGGAAAGGATGATTCGGATGCCTAGATCAATTATGGGTCGCTCACTCAGTGGAGTTAGAAAGCTCATCCGCTTAGATGGCGTCGTGTTTTGTACGTCGCTATCTTGGCTGTATGACTTTATCTTATTTATATTTACTAAACTTAATAACTATTAAGCATTTCAATTAACACCCTGTATAAGGTTACATTTAATTAAGTACAAATATTTTAAGGGCGTGTTCTACTCACAAAACATAACAACAATTTGAAACTTTTATTCCACATATGAACAATTTTGGACCTTGAATTGAAAATTATGAAAAATCACATCGTACGAGAGATCCTTTCTTTTCATGTTTTGAAGAAAAGTTTCAAATGAAAGTTGTTCAGTTTTGTGAGTAGAATACGCATTTAGTTGAATGTAACCTTATACAGGGTTTTAATTTAAATGCGTGCCACAGCTTCAGGGGACAAAAGGTTGCCGTAAAAAATATTAATAAATCGATGTTGTGTTGTCAGGCGGAGGGCGCGGAGGACGGAGCCCACAAGGCGCGTCACGTGGCGCAGCTGGCAGACCTCGACCACGAGCTCAGCAAGATCAGTCTGCACTACAAACACGCGCCGCCCAAGGTAACACACATTACTCATTATTTGTCCAAGTCGTCATCATCTGCCTGCCCTTATCCCAAATGTTTTGTTTCACTCACTCATGAACAAAACAAAATTTAAGGTTCAGATTTTTTTCAGACTGTAACATTTTGCAGCAGTTATTGTTACTTTTCTAGATGCAGCAACATATATTGAATCCTACAACGTAGTCTTTGTTACACACCATACTCATCATCATTATCTTCCTGCCCTTACCCCAAATCAGTTGGATTCGGCGCGACATGTTTTGTTTTTTTGCATGGACGTGACTGTTTAGCAAGGATTTGGCAATGTTTTATGGCCGACGTGAACCCTTTTTAGGAATACTATGGTAGGTGGTATCACCGCCACCATGCGGTTGACCATAGTCGACAGAGTGGAGTTTAGGAACAAAAAATGTCATTTTACTTTATTACAACAATGTGAAATGTGCTTTGCGTTAGGAGCAATTAGGTATAATTATCTAGACGCACCACTGAAAAAAATGTCACCTTTTGTTCCTAAGCTCCTCAGATATTCAGTCGAGGTCAGGAACTCTACGTCGCCTTTTACGAAACACCCTGAGTGGACTAGGAGTGGCAGTATTCCTAGCCATTACCGAACGGCAATACCTAGTATCTACGACTAAATTAATTCAGTGATGTTAAGCTTGTAATATTGTTTGGCAGGACGTGTTCATAGAACATGGAGGCGAAGAACATGAGATGCTCGGCGCTAACCTGAACGACAACGCTGTCAACCAATACGAAGGTATGTCATTCATCCAAAACAAACAAATAAACAGACACTTACATTCTAAAGCCTCCCATTATAAGACAGTTGCATAAACTACTATTAAAAGATCTTATTTTGACGTCATTGTCTACAATACTAGTGACGTCATAAATACGGTAGATTCATACAAAGTATCCTTTTAAAAAGTACCTCATTTGACTAGTAAGCAAGTAGCGAATTTTCAGGTTCACGTAAAACACACACCCGAATCAAAGGCAAAGTTAAAACATTTATTCCTTAGTAGGACTACAAGATTCACTATCATCATCATCTTCCTGTCCCTAACCCAATTACTTGGAGTCGGCGCAACACGTTTTGTTTGAACACAAAATCATGTTGCAAAAGGATTTGGCTATGTTTTATGACCGGCCGTCTGCCTGACGGTCAGCCCTTTTTAGGAATGCTATTGTAGATGTTATTACCGCCACCCTGCGGTTGACCAAATTCTCAATATGGCAGTCATATTCCAATTCAAATTAATAATATGAATGGATAAGTCATTGTAAAAAAGAGAAAATTGTAAGAAATTATAAAATTTGAGTTCCTTCTATAAACACGGCACTTCACTTTCTAAAGTATCAGTGTACTATAATTGTTTTCAGATCTGGGTGTGGGTGTGGGTGTGGGCGTGGGCGCTGGTCCGTGGGAGCGGCTGTGCGTGTCGCAGGCCGCGCCCTGTCGCGGGTACAACATGTGCAGACTGCTGCCACACCATCTCGCCACAGGTACCGTGCACTGATTACGTTACACCAGTAACCAACCATAACAGAAAACCAATATAGTGATTTTTGCAGTATCTCCCGCTCACTCATGGACAGTCCAAAATTTAAGCTCCTTTTTTATACCGACCGTAACATTTTACATCAATCATTGTTAATTTTTTAAATGCAGCAACATTTATTGAATCGTACAACATAGTTGTTGTCCGGCTTGTCGGAATGAATTACAAGAAAATCGAAACCATAAAAAAAAGAAACGTTCATGAGTTAGCGAAAGAGACTGTACCACAAAACCGTATTTTTTGAGTTTGACTGTAAATTATCTCTCTACTGCTAATCGGAAAATGTGGTGCGCCTTCTTACTAGGAGGAGTAATGATCTGTCAAGGCCTGGATGAAAGGCTTTTCTTATTAGAATACTGTACAGGTTTTTGCTTTTATTGCATGTTGTCTCATGTTCATATAATGTCAACTTTCCTAAAAGTATACTTTATATGTTTCCTGTTAACACGTTCCCGGACAGAACGGTCATAGCATTCGCTTTTGCACTTCGTCTAGTGACAGAACTGTTATAGCCTACCAAATTGACGGTCACTTTTTAGCCAGAGCTGCCCAGACATGCGCTCCATTCATACAAAAATGAGAAGAGCATTTTTTAGTGTCACTGGGCAACTTTTTCCAATATTGTCAGTGTCAATTAGAGTAGTTTTTACATGTGTTCAAAGTTTCGTGTTACCCGTCTCCCCCCTCACTCCCCAAAATGACAGAGCGGGTATACCATTCCCGGTTGTATGAAATTTTCTTCAGTCGGCTGGCATGTGTCACTTTTAGCAGACGTGTCTATGTGACCGTTTTCGCGCCAAATTTTATGGTTTTCTAATCGATGCCAGTAGCCTGTTTTAGCTTTATAATGATGCAATAACATTAGATATGTAGTGTAAATTCAACACTCTATCCTAAATTTAATTTTATACCCTAAACACTTCAAATAAGTATAGATCACAGTAAGAAAATAATTAATTTTGTGGTTTGTTTGTGTACATATTATCGATACTTCCCGTAAATACAGACCAATTTCAAAAAATCTTTGACTATTAGAAGGCTAGACTAACCCTGATTTTTATGATTTTACTTATTTTCTCGATAAAATGTCAAAATTCTATAATAGAAATTTGCGAAGCATCCCACTTGTACTAACTGAGTAATATTTTAAGGGTTTGAGTATGTGTTCTTGTTACTTATTTACGTTCTTATGGCTTGTAGCTTGGATAAAACTGATAGGTAGCTTTTTATCACGGAAAAATTGCTTGCTTCTACGTACTCGAAATCCACACTTCAGCTTTATGAGATAACAAATTTCATAATTGCCCTGATAAGAAAAATATTTACTTTATAATGAAAACAAGATGGAAGTAGAAACATTAACGTTGATCCACGATCCTCAAATCGATATTGTGCGAGGCGTATCTTCCAAAGATCCTACCGAATCAATGATTTATTGGAGGGAGCCACCTAAGGTCTTGTCTAAAGGAATCTCCTGATCAACAGCAAGACATGTCTGATCAAAACAAGATATAAGTTCAAACATGGATGATAAACCATGATTAGCACATTAATATTGGGAGACGCCTATCTTTCCAAGAGCCTGGTGGTAGTGTAATCAGGTCAGCTATTAGTACAGTTCTGTCGCGATTTATAGCAACATCTGACTGTAGCAAGTGACAGAACTGCATTAACATTCGCTACTATAGCCGTTCTGCCACACTTAACAGTGTCTACTTACTATTGCATATGGCAGAGCTGCAATAGCAGTCGAAGGCTTTAGCAGTTAGTGTCACAATTTAATTACGCGTATTGCGACCTATGTGACAGAACTGCTATAGCTTTTCATACAAAAAAGCAGTGTCAAAGTCGTGTGACTTAGTGTCCGGGAACGTGTTAAAACCATTATCTTCCTCCACAGCCAAGGACAAACTGGAGATCCTGTCGCAAAGCCACACGTTCACGAACGACGCGGCGCTCGACGACCTATCCAACGCTGACAACAACTCTTCCTACGAGGAGGCGTCGGGAGGGGGCAGCGCGGGCAGCGGGGGGGAGACCTACGTCATCACGGACGCGGCGCGCGCCAGGACCTATGTGGTCACGGATGCATTAGGAGACCGGACTTCCACCATCATTGATCCCAGTCGGGGCAGCGAGGTAAGTCATTCACTAGCTAATGTTGGAGGGGGCAGCGCGGGCAGCGGGGGGGAGAGCTACGTCATCACGGACGCGGCGCGCGCCAGGACCTACGTGGTCACGGACGCATTAGGAGACCGGACTTCTACCATCATAGATCCCAGTCGGGGCAGCGAGGTAAGTCATTCACTAGCTAATGTTGGAGGGGGCAGCGCGGGCAGCGGGGGGGAGACCTACGTCATCACGGACGCGGCGCGCGCCAGGACCTATGTGGTCACGGATGCATTAGGAGACCGGACTTCCACCATCATAGATCCCAGTCGGGGCAGCGAGGTAAGTCATTCACTAGCTAATGTTGGAGGGGGCAGCGCGGGCAGCGGGGGGGAGACCTACGTCATCACGGACGCGGCGCGCGCCAGGACCTATGTGGTCACGGATGCATTAGGAGACCGGACTTCCACCATCATTGATCCCAGTCGGGGCAGCGAGGTAAGTCATTCACTAGCTAATGTTCACAACAACTCGTCCTACGAGGAGGCGTCGGGAGGGGGCAGCGCGGGCAGCGGGGGGGAGACCTACGTCATCACGGACGCGGCGCGCGCCAGGACCTATGTGGTCACGGATGCATTAGGTGATCGGACTTCTACCATCATAGATCCCAGTCGGGGCAGCGAGGTAAGTCATTCACTACGTAATGTCATTCACTAGCTAATGTTGGAGGGGGCAGCGCGGGCAGCGGGGGGGGGGGGGGGGGAGACCTACGTCATCACGGACGCGGCGCGCGCCAGGACCTATGTGGTCACGGATGCATTAGGAGACCGGACTTCCACCATCATTGATCCCAGTCGGGGCAGCGAGGTAAGTCATTCACTAGCTAATGTTGCTACGACAACAACTCGTCGTACGAGGAGGTGTTGGAGGGGGCAGCGCGGGCAGTGGGGGGGAGACCTACGTCATCACGGACGCGGCGCGCGCCAGGACCTATGTGGTCACGGACGCATTAGGAGACCGGACTTCTACTATCATAGATCCCAGTCGGGGCAGCGAGGTACGTCACTTTAAATGTGATACGTTTGAACTCAAATAATTATTGAAACTTAATTTTGGTAACATTTTAATATATTGAGACTTTATGATTTTACCATCAATGTGAGATGATGGCAAGCAAGCAAAGCAACCAATTACTGTAAATGGTTGAAAAACTCTTACACTAGTGGCCTATACAACGTAACTACCTACGGGCTACAATTCTACTGATGAAAGTCGGTTTGCCATTATTATGCCATTATTAAACCGGCTACGCAAGGTACATCGAGTTTCGCCTGTAGAATTGTAGTCTGTAGTTTCGTAAAATCATCTGAAACGATTCTTTCCAGTAAGTATTTAAATAAAAATGCTTTAAATATTTTTTTTCTTGGCAGGTGGAAGTAACGAGACCATCCGAGGAGTCCGACGACCCCGAGCGCAGCTACCTGATAGTTGACAGCAGTCGGTCGTTGACCTGCACCGTCATAGACCGGTCCCTGGACCTCGCCGCGGACCCACACTTCACACCCTTCAGCGAGGACAAGTACTGCAGCAAGGGGGGCAGCCCTACGGGTGCGGTAAGTACCTGATAGTGACAACCTGCCACATAGACCGGTCCCTGGACCTCGCCGCGGACCCACACTTCACACCCTTCAGCGAGGACAAGTACTGCAGCAAGGGGGGCAGCCCTACGGGTGCGGTAAGTACCTGATAGTGACAACCTGTCACTTCGCACCCTTCAGCGAGGACAAGTACTGCAGCAAGGGGGGCAGCCCTACGGGTGCGGTAAGTACCTGATAGTGACAACCTGTCACTTCGCACCCTTCAGCGAGGACAAGTACTGCAGCAAGGGGGGCAGCCCTACGGGTGCGGTAAGTACCTGATAGTTGACAGCAGCCGGTCGTTGACCTGCACCGTCATAGACCGGTCCCTGACCTGCACCGTCATAGACCGGTCCCTGACCTGCACCGTCATAGACCGGTCTCTAGACCTGGCCGCTTCACACCCTTCAGCGAGGACAAGTACTGCAGCAAGGGAGGCAGCCCTACGGGTGCGGTAAGTACCTGACAGTGACAACCTGTTACATAGACCGGTCCCTGGACCTCGCCGCGGACCCACACTTCACACCCTTCAGCGAGGACAAGTACTGCAGCAAGGGAGGCAGCCCTACGGGTGCGGTAAGTACCTGATAGTGGACAGCAGTAGGTCGTTGACCTGCACCGTCATAGACCGGTCCCTGACCTGCACCGTCATAGACCGGTCACTGACCTGCACCGTCATAGACCGGTCACTGACCTGCACCGTCATAGACCGGTCACTGACCTGCACCGTCATAGACCGGTCCCTGACCTGCACCGTCATAGACCGGTCCCTGACCTGCACCGTCATAGACCGGTCACTGACCTGCACCGTCATAGACCGGTCACTGACCTGCACCGTCATAGACCGGTCCCTAGACCTGGCTGCGGACCCGCACTTCACACCCTTCAGCGAGGACAAGTACTGCAGCAAGGGGGGCAGCCCTACGGGTGCGGTAAGTACCTCACAGTGACAACCTGTCACATAGACCGGTCCCTAGACCTGGCCGCGGACCCGCACTTCACACCCTTCAGCGAGGACAAGTACTGCAGCAAGGGGGGCAGCCCTACGGGTGCGGTAAGTACCTCACAGTGACAACCTGTCACATAGACCGGTCCCTAGACCTGGCCGCGGACCCACACTTCACACCCTTCAGCGAGGACAAGTACTGCAGCAAGGGAGGCAGAACTACGGGTGCGGTAAGTACCTCCCAGTGACAACCTGTCACTGACCTGCACCGTCATAGACCGGTCCCTAGACCTCGCCGCGGACCCGCACTTCACACCCTTCAGCGAGGACAAGTACTGCAGCAAGGGGGGCAGCCCTACGGGTGCGGTAAGTACCTGATAGTTGACAGCAGCCGGTCACTGACCTGTACCGTCATAGACCGGTCCCTAGACCTCGCCGCGGACCCGCACTTCACACCCTTCAGCGAGGACAAGACGGATTTTAAAAAATGGCGCTGTAGAGCAAATAAGATTTATCACCCCGTGTTTGTGCTAAAATCATACTTCTGTGGGCGACCACTCCAAACGCGGAGTATATACCGGGAGTAACGGAAAGGGTATTCGGGTAAAGCCGAAAGGAGGTCAAGGTACTCATGAAACTGTACAACTTTCCCCATGGAACATGGGTCGAAAATGTCGAACTATGAAAAAAAAATTTGGGGCTCCCATAGTAAATCAATCAGCTGATCGGCGTTTTTGTATGGGAGGTCCAAATTTTTTTATTTCATATTTCGACCCATGTTCCATATGGGGAAAGTTGTTCAGTTTCATGAGTAGCTTGACCTTCTTTCGGCTTGTTATACCCTTTCTGTTACTCCCTGTATATCGGTCAAAGGAAATTAAGTTTCGACTCGCAAGGAGATGCGAACTTCTTAATGAACGTTACAACAGGAACAAATTATTGAATCATTTAGTTTAGTTGATATTTGCCCAACAGGCGACAGTTCCAGCATCGGAGGAGTTATCCAAATGGCGGTCGGTGGACGTGGGCGGGGCCGGGGGCGGGGCTAACGGTGCCGGGGCGTGGCGCGAGGGCGCCAGCGTGCCGCGCGCCACCGTCGCCGCCGCCGCCGACAGCGCGCCGCGCGTGCTGCGTGTCAGACGAGCCAGCATGGCCGCCGACCTGGTCCTCACACACGCGCTCACCGACACCGGTAACTATACACACACACACACAGTCAACACGCACCGTCGCCGCCGCCGCCGACAGCGCGCCGCGCGTGCTGCGTGTCAGACGAGCCAGCATGGCCGCCGACCTGGTCCTCACACACGCGCTCACCGACACCGGTAACTATACACACACACACAGTCAACACGCACCGTCGCCGCCGCCGCCGACAGCGCGCCGCGCGTGCTGCGCGTGCGGCGCGCCAGCATGGCGGCCGACCTGGTCCTCACACACGCGCTCACTGACACTGGTAACTATACACACACACACACAGTCAACACGCACCGTCGCCGCCGCCGCCGACAGCGCGCCGCGCGTGCTGCGCGTGCGGCGCGCCAGCATGGCGGCCGACCTGGTCCTCACACACGCGCTCACCGACACCGGTAACTATACACACACACACACAGTCAACACGCACCGTCGCCGCCGCCGCCGACAGCGCGCCGCGCGTGCTGCGCGTGCGGCGCGCCAGCATGGCGGCCGACCTGGTCCTCACACACGCGCTCACCGACACCGGTAACTATACACACACACACAGTCAACACGCACCGTCGCCGCCGCCGCCGACAGCGCGCCGCGCGTGCTGCGCGTGCGGCGCGCCAGCATGGCGGCCGACCTGGTCCTCACACACGCGCTCACTGACACTGGTAACTACATACGCACTAGATACTACATGGTTTACAAAAGAAGCGGACCCGAAATGGCAACATTATTCTTGACATAATGTTGCCATTTCAAGTTTTGTGAAGTCATAGTTACCTATAACGGCCGAATCTGAAGAACCAAATGGCGGCAGGATGTCATTCTCTCCCGCGCTTACATTTGTCTTTACTCGCACAAGGTGGTAATGAAGCAAAAAATTAAATCAGTTAGTTGTGGGTGGATCCACGGATCCTTATTCTGTGTTAGAAGCTCAGTTTTTATGTTATTTAATTAATAAAACTAATGTAGGATGTTTAAAACATGGATTCTGGATCCAGTGCTATAATCTTTTGATCATGTATCAAGATCGTCGCGTCATCGTTTTCGTGGTCTACCTCTACGTCTAGATTCGTTTTGACGTACCCACGGCTCGGAGACAATTTTGGCCCAACGATCTGAGTGCATCCGACATAATAAGTATGTTTTATTTGCACACACATATATCGCGTGCAAATATAAAATACCTAAAATGAGTTTTACAAACGAAAGTTATTTTTACAGTGTTTATTCCTTGCTTAGCCCAATGATACAATTCCATGTTAAAACTTTGTTTGTTTGTTTGTTTCAGCGCTGTGCCGGCAACTAGTAGTGGTGTCCGTCTCATCGTTATGACGTGACGAGTAGCGCCCCCCAGCTTCCCCTACCCCCGCTATCCCCGCAGCCTCGCCCCCTCCCTTTCCTCCCCTGCCTCCCCTACCCTCACACTGTACCTTATATTTATTGTGCGCTGTATCATATTACACGACGTGTCTATTGTCTATAATATCATTTACTCGTAAATAAAAATATTCATATGTGATATCTAGACATTGTCGTTTTATTGCTCTAAGAAATAAGTACTTAGCAAACCTATACGAAGTTCATAATATAGATTGGCAAATAATTAATTCTTATAAAAAATACATTTATTGTAAAAAAATATTAAAGCCTGATTTGATACACATTCAAAATTAAAATTATTTAACACATAATGGCGACATGATTTACGTATTACATTTTTAATTATCATTAAATATTGATGATGATGACTATGTTAAACAAATCGCAGAGCTGAGATGAGAGAAGCCAGCAGGATGACAACATTCACTTTAGTTACTGGGCTGCTGTTCCTTTGCACCTGTAGACAAAAAAAATATTTTAATATTTTCATTTGCTTACCTATAAACCAAATATAAAACTCATATCATAAAAAGGGCATTCCACGAAAATGACGCTAATGTTACGCCCTTATTAATTTCTAATATTTCTCTAAAGGCTGTTTGTATTAGAAGCATAAGTAGGTGCTACCATAGAGTCAGTTACTCGGTCAGTTACGTGTGACTTTAAGACAAATATTGGACTCTCATATCATAATCATAATTCATAATATATAATAAGACCTTCAATTAGTTATAAATAAACATAATGCAAAAACCGTAGGTACATGAGAATAATTGATCACTTTTTTATCATAACAGAAATAATCAGAATGTTTATCACATTGTTATTGACTGACTCATTCATGTTAGTGACTATGTAAATTTTCCATGTGAGTAATCTAATCATCAATCACACTTAAATCATACATACATAAACACATTACGCCTTTTCTCTTGCGGGGCAGGTAGAGCATTAACGCCCCCTTAAAATAACAGCCATTAACTGCTACATTGGACAAAATATTTGTGGGCTGTATTAGAAAAATCGGGTATAAATCATCCTAAAGACTAAGTATGTATTTTTTTACTTTTTAGACTAATCTATACCGTGGTAAGGATTATCCAGTAACAAGGTTGTTTATAAGAATTTTATCACACAATGGCGTTGATCCATTGCAAGCAACTTTTGTATTTTATTTATCTATCTATCTGTTGACCCTGGGGTAGTTGGCCTCGCTGTTGAATCCCCATGATTAGACCAGACCATGCAAGGATCTATCTGTTTTCTATCTATTTATTGGTATATCTTTCTGTCTCTCTATTGTCTATTCTATCTGAGCTTCTACTCACAGTAGCGTTGATCCATTGCAAGTAGCTGTTGACCCTGGTGTTAACCCGGGGGTAGTTGGACTCGCCGCAGTTGAATCCCCATGACCAGACCAGCTCTATCTATCTGTTGTTTATCTATCTATCTGTCTATCAATTGTCTATTTAAGCTCCTACTCACAGTGGCGTTGATCCATTGCAAGTAGCTGTTGACCCTGGTGTTGACGCGGGGGTAGTTGGACTCCCCGCAGTTGAATCCCCATGACCAGACCAGCTCTATCTATCTGTTGTTTATCTAGCTATCTGAGCTCCTACTCACAGTAGCGTTGATCCATTGCAAGTAGCTGTTGATCCTGGTGTTAACCCGGGGTAGTTGGACTCCCGCAGTTGAATCCTCATGATTAGACCTGATCAAGGACCTGATCAATGGTTTGGTTTTATCTGAGCTCCTACTCACAGTAGCGTTGATCCATTGCAAGTAGCTGTTGACCCTGGTGTTGACGCGCGGGTAGTTGGACTCCCCGCAGTTGAATCCCCATGACCAGACCAGCTCTATCTATCTGTCTATCAATTGTCTATTTAAGCTCCTACTCACAGTGGCGTTGATCCATTGCAAGTAGCTGTTGACCCTGGTGTTGACGCGGGGGTAGTTGGACTCCCCGCAGTTGAATCCCCATGACCAGACCAGCTCTATCTATCTGTTGTTTATCTAGCTATCTGAGCTCCTACTCACAGTAGCGTTGATCCATTGCAAGTAGCTGTTGATCCTGGTGTTAACCCGGGGGTAGTTGGACTCCCCGCAGTTGAATCCTCATGATTAGACCTGATCAAGGACCTGATCAATGGTTTGGTTTTATCTGAGCTCCTACTCACAGTAGCGTTGATCCATTGCAAGTAGCTGTTGACCCTGGTGTTGACGCGCGGGTAGTTGGACTCCCCGCAGTTGAATCCCCATGACCAGACCAGCTCTATCTATCTGTCTATCAATTGTCTATTTAAGCTCCTACTCACAGTGGCGTTGATCCATTGCAAGTAGCTGTTGACCCTGGTGTTGACGCGGGGGTAGTTGGACTCCCCGCAGTTGAATCCCCATGACCAGACCAGCTCTATCTATCTGTTGTTTATCTAGCTATCTGAGCTCCTACTCACAGTAGCGTTGATCCATTGCAAGTAGCTGTTGACCCTGGTGTTGACGCGCGGGTAGTTGGACTCCCCGCAGTTGAATCCCCATGACCAGACCAGCTCTATCTATCTGTCTATCAATTGTCTATTTAAGCTCCTACTCACAGTGGCGTTGATCCATTGCAAGTAGCTGTTGACCCTGGTGTTGACGCGGGGGTAGTTGGACTCCCCGCAGTTGAATCCCCATGACCAGACCAGCTCTATCTATCTGTTGTTTATCTAGATATCTGAGCTCCTACTCACAGTAGCATTGATCCATTGCAAGTAGCTGTTGATCCTGGTGTTGACGCGCGGGTAGTTGGACTCGCCGCAGTTGAATCCCCAGGAAGTGATGCCCACGATGAGCCCGTTCAGAACGACCGGGCCGCCCTCGTCGCCGGTGCATGCGCCCACGCCTGAATAATACAAATAGGTATAAGTTTATAAATTGTTTATCGCATTTGAAATTTAAAATACAAAAAGGGACTGGAAAACAGGGGACTCGAACGAACTCCAGTCTCTCGCAGAGTTACCGTGCACTAAGTTACATTAAATCAAAATTGACAAATTGGACTGTAACGTTGTGTTGAAAAAATGAGATAAAGATCTAATGGTGATCCTTCGGTCAGTGGGGTAAGGATTGATTAGCGGGGTGAGGCGTTTGGTTAGCAGGGTAAGGCGTGGTCAGCGTGTTTGGGTCGATATAAGCCAGGGATGTAGGCCGCCCATTTGTTAAGCATTCACAGGGCGCCGTAAGTCTTTGTAAAAAATATTATGTTTTGTTGTTTGGGTAAACACGCAAGGACAGACGATTCCGTGGTCAATGAAGCTGTTCCTAGGAATCTTGTAATGAAACTCTGGGTACTGACCTTGTGTCCCGATGACCCCGGTGCAGATCATGTTCTGCGACACCCAGAAGGGTCCGCCGGGCGTGGCCTGCGTGTTCAGGTAGTTGTAGTTGTTGGCGCACTGGTTGCGGGTCACTGACCTTGTGTGCCGATGACCCCGGTGCAGATCATGTTCTGCGACACCCAGAAGGGTCCGCCGGGCGTGGCCTGCGTGTTGAGATAGTTGTAGTTGTTGGCGCACTGGTTGCGGTTCACTGACCTTGTGTGCCGATGACCCCGGTGCAGATCATGTTCTGCGACACCCAGAAGGGTCCACCGGGCGTGGCCTGCGTGTTCAGGTAGTTGTAGTTGTTGGCGCACTGGTTGCGGTTCACTGACCTTGTGTGCCGATGACCCCGGTGCAGATCATGTTCTGTGACACCCAGAAGGGTCCGCCGGGCGTGGCCTGCGTGTTCAGGTAGGCGTAGTTGTTGGCGCACTGGTTGCGGTTCACTGACCTTGTGTCCCGATGACCCCGGTGCAGATCATGTTCTGCGACACCCAGAAGGGTCCGCCGGGCGTGGCCTGCGTGTTGAGATAGTTGTAGTTGTTGGCGCACTGGTTGCGGTTCACTGACCTTGTGTGCCGATGACCCCGGTGCAGATCATGTTCTGCGACACCCAGAAGGGTCCGCCGGGCGTGGCCTGCGTGTTCAGGTAGTTGTAGTTGTTGGCGCACTGGTTGCGGTTCACTGACCTTGTGTGCCGATGACCCCGGTGCAGATGGTACTGACCTTGTGTGCCGATGATCCCGGTGCAGATCATGTTCTGGGACACCCAGAAGGGTCCGCCGGGCGTGGCTTGCGTGTTCAGGTAGTTGTAGTTGTTGGCGCACTGGTTGCGGTTCACCACGAACACTGCCACTTGCTGCAGAATGGTAGACGGCGGCGCCGGGGCGTTGGGCTGCGGAGCATGCAATAAAAATTAATAACTAGTGGCACACGACTAAAAAATACTGAGTATACACTTGGAAACCAAAATAACTATAGTAGCTAGCTCAATTATTTTAATGTGAACATTATTTTAGGGGCTCTCAACCATGTATAAATATTATTTTGGTGTAGCGCCGTGAAGCCCGGGGCAAACTCAATCTTTATACCCTTTCCTGTAAAGTCTAGGTATATTGTTTTTAAAAATATGTAAGTACCTACACTACGGATTCTTATGAAAAGATCAAACAAAGGGAATCCCATAACGAAGTAATTAGTTGCTAAACTATCCCAGTAGATGGAGCCCTACCACGCGTTAGTGGTCAAGATACACTTACAAATTCGCGGGCTTGGAGGGAGCTTCTAGTTGGTAGCCCTAAGTGGCGTAGCCCAGTTGGTAGAGGCGTCGCCAGTACAGATGGCGAAGGTCGCTGGTTCAAATCCAGCCTGCGGTGGAAAATTTTGCAAGTTTTCCAAAAATAAGTCACTCACATTCAAAGAAAAGAAGGTGGATCCCCATCCGATGTGCGTGACGGTAGCGTTGTCGGCGGGGTCGTTCCCAGCTAGCGCGGCCTGACGGACATCATTATTGATTGTGAATCGCCCCGATGTGATTACGATGGCGATGTCGTGCTCGCGGGTCGCTCGGGTGTACTGCTCGTGGTTTATAATGTTCGACACCGACTGGGTTTGCCCACCTGGAAAGCCAACAAGCATAATTATGACTCGGTAATTTCCAAGTTACATTTTGCGTATAAAATCCGACATTTTGAATTTATTAAAATATTCATATAACCGGGGTCCAAGGACTTTACATACTAGCTAGTATGTAAAGTCCTTGCCGGGGTCACTCGCGCTACTGAGCCGAATCTAGCGACACCTAAATTGCCAAATTTCACCTAGCCTTTGGGCTGTAGCCCGTGAAGAAGAATATTCTTGTCCACATACGTAGCTACATACAAACTCTCGAAAAACATATCCCTCCTTCTGAGACGGTATAAACGGTAAAAACATCCAAATTGCTAACAAACATAATAAAAAGCATAGTTCACCAGCAAATGGGTTGAATTAAAGTGTTCCTCCATTGAGGCTGTTGATGAGCACTTACCGGAATTGAGGTTGACAGTGCCAGCACGGATCGTGAACTGCCGTCTGTCCGACGGGCTGCCGTTGCTGTACGTACAAAAAATAAAATATCAGTGAGGTAGTTTACGGTAAGTAAGAAGAGTCGAAGAAATTAAAGGTTGCTGGCTACAGACAAAGATGACTCAGAAAAGACATCACAGTATGCTCAGCAATGGCGGTTAAAGGACTAAATCATACTGGGTGAACTTTTACTATAAAGCGAAAACTTAGAACCGGCTGGTGATAAGTAACAGCTTTCTTCAAGGAATACAGGTCGAAATATGAAAACAAATTTGATCCTCCCATACACTTTTTATTTACTACTTGAGTTACTATGGGAGATCAAAATATTTCTTTCCTTTATCGGCCTATGTTCCTTAGGGAAGTTGTTCCTTATCACCAGCTGGCTCAGCTTAGGCTAATCATGGCACTATGATTTTGAATGGACTATGAAGGGTACCGACGTTTCAGTGAAACAGTGAGCGGCAGACAGGATGGCTCTGGTGGTAAGCAGGGAGCCCCCGCAGACCAGCTGGTTGTTACGGATCACCTGGAATCAAGAACATTCTATTAGGAACAGTTGCGCGAGATTTACTATTGGGCTTTATCTTTACTTCTTTACTTTTAAAATCAAACGAATTATTGTTAAACCCTTGTGTATTTTATCAACAGCAAGAAGTGGGAAGCAAGTTTTGTATTTTTTATGATTCATCAGCACGCATAAATCTTTAGGTACCTAAACATACATAAACTAGATTTCATAATGTCAGACAATTTCAGTTTGGTTAGTGAGTCAGCTGATAGACTGATATCTATTCTATTAGCGATATGTCTTGGATATGATTCATAACTTTGGACTTTCCTTTGTCACGCCTAGATAAGAGCTAAAACGATGATTCGCAAAAGCGGAGTTTGACAAGTGTTAAACGTATTTTTTAAACCTTTCAGGGCCTTACAAAATGTTTGACAAGTTTTGAACGCGTGTTCAAAATAAAACAACGCTAGATACGCGTTCAACGCTCGTCTAACTTTTTTGTGGTAAGGCCCCAAAGCTTTAAAAGTTAGACGTTCAAAACTTGTCTAACTTTTTTGCGGTAAGGCCCTTGATCTCACCTGCACGATGTAGGGATACATTTGCAGGTTGGCCACGGCGGAGCCTCCCATGATCCTCTGACTTTGTTGCGGCACCGACTCCGGGAGCTCCCTCACCAGCACCACATCTTCAGGGTTCTGCGGCTGCGGGTGGCATGCTTGCGAAACATAGTCAAATATTAATAAAGCGAGTGAATAAGAAACATTTTCAAGTTTTGATCTACTCAGGAAACTAAACAACATACCTACATACTTTTCAAGAAATAAGAAATAAAAAAAATACTACGGCGGCGGCTGGACATGAATTTCTTATTTTTATTACAATAAAATAAAATCCTAGCCAATTATCGATATGTGGCAGTCTTGCCCAAGGTCGTTGATGCGAATTCTATGCAACCAATACACAGGTACAGACAGGTACCAATATGTGAAAAATAAGGCTTAGATTATTGCATATTGAATATTATATAGGGACAACAAAAACTTTTACCAAGTTTAAACCAAAATTCGCAAAGCATTTCAATATACATAAATTGATAGGAAACTTACAAAAGCCACTGCAAATAGCGAACAACAGCACGAGTGTTTTCCACATGATTCTCAATTGTCAACAACAAGTAAACTGAGTGCAATATAGCCTATAATATAGCTAAGTGTATTAGGCACAAATATTCTTATCAGCTGATAACACGTTATCAACCTTATCCATCCAATCGACTGGTGTATGACAACTTTTTACTCGGAACTGTTAATTTTATAATCTCTATAAATTTTTATCGCTTCTAAGTAAGGGAAGTCATGTATGATTAAATCGAAATACTCAAATGATAATATTTAAATCATGATTGATAATCTATGTTTTTGTAAAACGTGTGTCACCAATAATTTGACCGTTTAGAAGCGATTCCGGTGAAACGGATAGAAAAAACAACCCTCCTCTAGCATCACCCCATGCTCACTAATGTCGTCAGGCAACTACGATAGTATAAGAGATACGTATGTTAATCTATTGGGATTTTTATGCACTCACAAATCTATATTATACTCTTAAATGGAAATAAGAAATTGAAAAAATGTCATGCATCGACCGGGGCTCGATATTGTCGCTTTGAGACGAGAGTCAAGGGATTACGGTCGGTGCATCGGTAGCTCAGTGGCAGAGCGTTGCGACGTTCACCCATGCGGCCCAGGTTCGAACCCCGGCCGATGCAAGACATTTTTTCAATTTATTATTTTCACTATGTAAATCGGTAATTTGAAGCATATTATATCCGTTAACTAAGCTTGCCCTAGATGAAAGTTTGTCTACATTATACTAGAGCGGACTAGAATGATGAACGTGACACAAAAAAATCCTGTACTTAATTTTAAAAATTCTGATCGATTAAAATGGCAAGGTAGTAAACCAGTCAGTGTAATCGGCCTGTACTCAACAACGTTTCATACGAGCACTTGGCCGAGTGCATGGACTACTCTTTGTAAATACCTTTATCAACATAGATAAAGATGCAAATGCAACAAATAACTAGGTAAGTATAGTACCTAAGTAAGTGTTAAAAAATCTGTTCATTTATTTTATACAAAACACATCGAAACGATAATTCAATAAATTACAAAGTATTATCTAAATTAGGAAAGAACATTTCTATTATTAGCTAAAGCACCAAATGTCAGCAGTACTAAACAAAACAAGCTGGCTTCACTCGCCACTGCGTTATTTATTTGAGGGAGCTCTATATTTCCTTTGTCTTCTACATCTGGTTCCACGATGTTGATGTCGTCTCCCGGCGCTCTGGTCGTGGTTTGAGGGTCGGTGGCATTTGGAGATAGTTGAATGACCTGGAAATGTAAATAAATGGTCAAGATTCCATATTTGTCAACTTTGAAGCAGTTCATTAAACTGTAAGGTAATCAAATTGAATGACAAATTGTTTTTATTTTATTTTTATCCGACTGCCTCAGAAGGAGGGTTATGTTTCTCGAGAGTATGTATGTATGTATGTGGACAAGAAAATTTTTTTTCACGGGCTACAGCCCAAACGGATAGTTGGATTTTGATTAGTCTCAGTAGCGCGAGTGACACTGGCTATATTAATATAAGGTCCTATTAAATTCACTGCAAATATTTTAGGGGCAGATCAAATAAAATATAAGCATGTACTAGGCAAAGTTTTAAAGAAATCTACACGCTAGATTTCGAGAAAACTGCGTTTAACTTAAAAAAAACGAAACGCAAAAAGTGCACCCTGTTTGTCCTAGAAACACACACTTCGATGAATTTAAATTACGTGCCAAACGCGCCGTGCTGTGATTGGTTGGTTGTTAGTGTGCGTGCCGTGTAAGTGAATCCTGTTTACATGGCGGAACGTCAGTCGGGTCAGTCAAAGGGTGTTCACATAATTAATTAAAAAGTTTGTTTGAAAATGAAAAAAAAAATCTAGCGTGTAGATTTTTTTTAAAATGCCTTAGATGTTTTTCTTATACATATTTACGCATGCCCTTAAAATATTTGCAGTGCATTTAATAGGACCTTATATAGGGTGAAATTTTACTAGTGACCGATAGCGAAAACCCAGAACCGGCTAGTGATAAGGAACAACTTTCCCCAAGGAACATAGGTCGAAATACGAAAAAAAATTTTGGACCTCCCATAGTAATTAAAACAGCTGATCGCCAAGTTTGTATGGGAGGTCCAAATTTTTTTTTCATATTTAGACCTATGTTCCTTGGGGACAGTTGTTCCTTATCACTAGCCGGTTCTGAGTTTTCGCTATCGGTCACTAGTAAAATTTCACCCTATATAAAATTATAGATTCAAGATGGCGGATTTTTACTGCAAAATACTACTTTAAAATTACCGCAGTCGGGTTTTTGTTTTTTAACACTTCCACTTGTTGTAATTGACATTGTATTTTTACCCGACTACAGCAAAGCAAAAAGGAGGGTTATGATTTTGACCTGTATGTATGTATGTATGTATGTATGTATGTGGCATAAATTTCGTCTGTTCCCTCATAACTCCCGAACTACTTATCCAAATTCGACAAATGAGGTATCAATAGAAGCGTCTGAACAGTCTGGTGGTTATAGGCTATATAATGTCAAAATAAATTTAATATGGCGCCCTCTAAACAGTGTGAAGTAACGAAGAAAATATTTATTTTCTTGTACTGGTATCGAGTTGGGTATCAAACGAAAGGGCTGAATTAGCACAATCCAGAAATATATATGTCGCAGGAATGTAGCGAAATCCGGTTATTCGCGAAATCCCTAGGCCCTTCGCGAAGAGCCGGATAATAGCGAAATGCATCGATTTATTCGCACATTTCCCGGAAATCTGCGAATTCGTTATTTGCATGGACATAAATCCAGGAAAACTGCGTATAAGGCGACACGCGGCTACGAAGCCGCCTACGCACCTGCTACGAAAGGTTCCATATGCAGCAATGGTTCCATATGCTGATCAGGTGGTTCAGCCTGCAATTGCCTACTCATTCATGTCAGCGACCCACGGAACGCCCAGTGTCGTAAGGGTTCTTCCATGACCACGACCACGACCACGGCCCCCACCACGACTACGACCTGGCCTGGACCTGGACCTGGACCTGAACCTGACCTGGACCTGGACCTGGACCTGGACCTGGATTTGGATCTGGACCTGGACCTGGACCTGGACCTGGACCTGGACCTGGACCTGGACCTGGACCTGGACCTGGACCTTGACCTGGACCTGGACCTGGACCTGGACCTGGACCTGGACCTGGACCTGGACCTGGACCTGGACCTGGACCTGGACCTGGACCTGACATCCAGGTGTCAGGTCAGGTCAGGTCCAGGTCCAGGTCCAGGTCAGGTCCAGGTCCAGGTCCAGGTCCAGGTCCAGGTCCAGGTCCAGGTCCAGGTCCTGGCCCAGGCCCAGGTCCAGGTCCAGGTCCAGGTCCAGGTCTAGGTCCAGGGCCAGGTCGTGGTCGTGGTGGTGGCCGTGGTCGTGGTCGCGGTCGTGGTCGTGGTCATGGTCATGGAAGAACCCTTAAGACACTGGGCGTTTCGTGGGCCGCTGACATGAATGAGTAGGCAATTGCAAGCTGAACCACCTGATCAGCATATGGAACCTTTGCTGCATATGGAACCTTTCGTAGCAGGTGCGTAGGCGGCTTCGTAGGCGCGTGTCGCCTTATACGCAGTTTTCCTGGATTTATGACCATGCAAATAACGAATTCGCAGATTTCCGGGAAATGTGCGAATAAATCGATGCATTTCGCTATTATCCGGCTCTTCGCGAAGGGCCTAGGGATTTCGCGAATTACCGGATTTCGCTAGATTCCTGCGACATATATATTTTATCTCGAACACGTAGATTTTCTTAGATAATGAAGTCGGAATAAAGATAAGGTATCGCACTAACACTTTTGGCAAAGATTTTTGATCCGAAAGATTGGCAAAGATATCATTTGACTCCGACTTGTCATATTGTTGATGATAAAATTTATTTGACATGTAAGCACAAGATACATAAAATATCTACTATAGCAAACCCGCAAACAAGGTGCTTATTAGGTACGTATACGCAAAGAACATGTTAATGTAAAAGATCTTTTATGTATCTATAGTACTAACTGTTGCTACTCAGTTACTACCTGATACGAAGTTGCGAATGGGAAGATTCATAATCACCCAGTGCGATCCAAACACGCAAAAAGAAACTTATACTTACGTGACATCTAAGAAATGTAGGCATCTACTTTAGAAGTGAAACTCGCACTAACCATCGACTCAGGGGGTTGAGGGGGGCTTCCCCCCCTCACAGAAAATAGAAACGTGGACATCTACTTTAGAAGTGAAACTCTTACCAACCATCGACTCGGGGGGTTGAGGGGGGCTTGCCTCACAGAAAAAAGAATTGTAAACATCTACTTTAGAAGTGAAACTCTTACCAACCATCGACTCGGGGGGTTGAGGGGGCTTGCCTCCCTCACAGAAAAAAGAAACGTGGACATCTACTTTAGAAGTGAAACTCGCACCTACCATTGACTCGGGGGGTTGAGAGGGGCAAGCCCCCCTCACAGAAAAAAGAAACGTGGTCATCTACAGTAGAAATGAAACTTGCACCAAACATCGACTCGGGGGGTTGAGGGGGGCTTGCCCCCCTCACAGAAAAAAGAAACGTGGACATCTACTTTAGAAGTAAAACTCTTACCAACCATCGACTCGGCGGGTTGAGGGGGGCTTGCCCCCCTCACAGAAAAAAGAAACGTGGACATTTACTTCAGAAGTGAAACACGCACCAACCATCGACTCGGGGTTGAGGGCTTGCCTCACAGAAAAAAGAAACGTGGACATCTACTTTAGAAGCGAAACTCGCACCAACCATCGACGTGTGGGGTTGAGGGGGGCTTGCCCCCCTCACAGAAAAAAGAATCGTAATCATGTTCTTTAGAAGTGAAACTCGCACCAACCATCGACTCGAGGGGTTGAGGGGCTTGCCCCACTCAAAAAAAGAAACGTGGACGTCTACTTTAGAAGTGATACTCGCACCAACCATCGACGTGGGGTTGAGGGCTTGCCCCCTCACAGAAAAAAGAAACGTAATCATCTACTTTAGAAGTGAAACTCGCACCAACCATCGACTCGGGGGGTTGAGGGGAGCTTGCCTCCCTCACAGAAAAAAGAATCGTAATCATGTTCTTTAGAAGTGAAACTCGCACCAACCATCGACTCGAGGGGTTGAGGGCTTGCCCCACACACAAAAAGAAACGTGGACGTCTACTTTAGAAGTGATACTCGCACCAACCATCGACGTGGGGGGTTGAGGGGGGCTTGCCCCCCTCACAGAAAAAAGAATCGTAATCATCTTCTTTAGAAGTGAAACTCGCACCAACCATCGACTCGGGGGGTTGAGGGGAGCTTGCCTCCCTCACAGAAAAAAGAATCGTAATCATCTTCTTTAGAAGTGAAACTCGCACCAACCATCGACTAGGGGTTGAGGGGCTTGCCCCTCACAGAAAGAAACGTGTACATCTACTTTAGAAGTCAAACTCGCACCAACCATCGACGTGTGGGGTTGAGGGGGGCTTGCCCCCCTCACCGAAACAAGAATCGTAATCATCTTCTTTAGAAGTGAAACTCGCACCAACCATCGACTCGGGGTTGAGGGCTTGCCCCCTCAGTAAAGAAACGTGGACATCTACTTAGAAGCGAAACTCGCACCAACCATCGACGTGGGGTTGAGGGCTTGCCCCCTCACAGAAAAAAGAATCGTAATCATCTTCTTCAGAAGTGAAACTCGCACCAACCATCGACTCGGGGGGTTGAGGGGCTTGCCCCCTCACAGAAAACAGAAACGTGGACATCTACTTTAGAAGCGAAACTCGCACCAACCATCGACGTGGGGTTGGGGCTTGCCCCCCTCACAGAAAAAAGAATCGTAATCATCTTCTTTAGAAGTGAAACTCGCACCAACCATCGACGTGGGGGTTGAGGGGCTTGCCCTCACAGAAAAAGAAACGTGGACATCTACTTTGAAGCGAAACTCGCACCAACCATCGACGTGGGGGTTGAGGGGGGCTTGCCCCACTCACAGAAAAAAGAATCGTAATCATCTTCTTTAGAAGTGAAACTCGCACCAACTATCGACTCGGGGGGTTGAGAGGGGCTTGCCCCCCTCACAGAAAAAAGAAACGTGGACATCTACTTTAGAAGTTAAACTTGCACCAACCATCGACTCGGGGTTTGGGGCTTAGCCCTCACAGAAAAAAGAAACGTGGACATCTACTTTAGAAGCGAAACTCGAGGTTTTGGAGATTTGTGACAAGCAAAAATCTTTTTTAGGATGATTTAAAAAAAGACGAGGATCATCATCAGAACTTTTTCGTTTTAACACTAAATGTCTTATCTAATACTCATGCCTTCTCATTCTTTTAAGTCAGCTTGTATTTTTCTATAGCGAAACAGCTATCATTTACGTTTTGGAGTATTTACACTTTCCACATCTGCTACAGTATTACGAGAGTAGCTATATTGAGTATTCTTTGTTATTTATTACACGCATGTTTGGAACTTATTTAATATGCTTAACTCCAAAATATTTAAAATAAAAAGAAGTCCAAAAACTAAAACCCGACTACTGAGAGATCGCGCTCTAAAAAGAAATAAACAAGAATTCTTAAATATTAACTACACACAATTTAATGCCTCTATCGTCTACAAAAGTGATACAAAGCTAACACCTATAATAATTATTTTTCGTGGAAATTTAGTATAAATTCATATTGGTTTTGAGGTGATAGCTGTGGTCGTGTGCCACGTATTCCAGTACTTCTTACGTAATAAAAAAATATAGTCAAAATGGCACACGACCACAGCTATCCCCTCAAAACCAATATGAATTTATACTAAATTTCCACGAAAAATAATTATTATAGGTGTTAGCTTTGTATCACTTTTGTAGACGATAGAGGCATTAAATTGTGTGTAGTTAATATTTAAGAATTCTTGTTTATTTCTTTTTAGAGCGCGATCTCTCAGTAGTCGGGTTTTAGTTTTTGGACTTCTTTTTATCCATCCTGATTACAATCATATTCTTGAATAAAAAGAAGTCCAAAAACTAAAACCCGACTACTGAGAGATCGCGCTCTAAAAAGAAATAAACAAGAATTCTTAAATATTAACTACACACAATTTAATGCCTCTATCGTCTACAAAAGTGATACAAAGCTAACACCTATAATAATTATTTTTCGTGGAAATTTAGTATAAATTCATATTGGTTTTGAGGGGATAGCTGTGGTCGTGTGCCATTTTGACTATATTTTTTTATTACGTAAGAAGTACTGGAATACGTGGCACACGACCACAGCTATCACCTCAAAACCAATATGAATTTATACTAAATTTCCACGAAAAATAATTATTATAGGTGTTAGCTTTGTATCACTTTTGTAGACGATAGAGGCATTAAATTGTGTGTAGTTAATATTTAAGAATTCTTGTTTATTTCTTTTTAGAGCGCGATCTCTCAGTAGTCGGGTTTAGTTTTGGACTTCTTTATTTTAAATATTTTGGAGTTAAGCATATTAAATAAGTTCCAAACATGCGTGTAATAAATAACAAAGAATACTCAATATAGCTACTCGTAATACTGTAGCAGATGTGGAAAGTGTAAATACTCCAAAACGTAAATGATAGCTGTTTCGCTATATAAAATACAAGCTGACTTAAAAGAATGAGAAGGCATGCGTATTAGATAAGACATTTAATGCTAAAACGAAAAAGTTCTGATGATGATCCTCGTCTTTTTTTAAATCATCCTAAAAAAGATTTTTGCTTGTCACAAATCTCCAAAACCTCGAATTTCAGTCGATGGTTGGTGCGAGTTTCACTTCTAAAGAAGATGATTACGATTCTTTTTCTGTGAGGGGCAAGCCCTCAACCCCACGTCGATGGTTGGTGCGAGTTTCGCTTCTAAAGTAGATGTCCACGTTTCTTCTGTGAGGGGGCAAGCCCTCAACCCCCGAGTCGATGGTTGGTGCGAGTTTCACTTCTGAAGAAGATGATTACGATTCTTTTTCTGTGAGGGGCAGCCCTCAACCCCACGTCGATGGTTGGTGCGAGTTTCGCTTCTAAAGTAGATGTCCACGTTTCTTATTACTGTGAGGGGCAAGCCCTCAACCCCCCGAGTCGATGGTTGGTGCGAGTTTCACTTCTAAAGAAGATGATTACGATTCTTGTTTCGGTGAGGGGGGCAAGCCCCCCTCAACCCCTCACGTCGATGGTTGGTGCGAGTTTGACTTCTAAAGTAGATGTCCACGTTTCTTTTTTCTGTGAGGGGGGCAAGCCCCCCTCAACCCCCCGAGTCGATGGTTGGTGCGAGTTTCACTTCTAAAGAAGATGATTACGATTCTTTTTTCTGTGAGGGAGGCAAGCTCCTCAACCCCGAGTCGATGGTTGGTGCGAGTTTCACTAAAGAAGATGATTACGATTCTTTTTCTGTGAGGGGCAAGCCCCCTCAACCCCACGTCGATGGTTGGTGCGAGTATCACTTCTAAAGTAGACGTCCACGTTTCTTTTTTGTGAGTAAGCCCCCTCAACCCCTCGAGTCGATGTTTGTTGCTAGTTTCAATAATAAATAACATGATTACGATTCTTTTTTCTGTGAGGGGGGCAAGCTCCTCAACCCCGAGTCGATGGTTGGTGCGAGTTTCACTTCTAAAGAAGATGAGTACGATTCTTTTTCTGTGAGGGGCAAGCCCTCAACCCCCACGTCGATGGTTGGTGCGAGTATCACTTCAAAGTAGACGTCCACGTTTCTTTTTTGTGAGTGGGTGGCTCGCCCCTCAACCCCCCGAGTCGATGGTTGGTGCGAGTTTCACTTCTAAAGAACATGATTACGATTCTTTTTCTGAGGGGCAAGCCCCTCAACCCCACACGTCGATGGTTGGTGCGAGTTTCGCTTCTAAAGTAGATGTCCACGTTTCTGTGAGGGGCAAGCCCTCAACCCCGAGTCGATGGTTGGTGCGAGTTTCACTTCTGAAGTAAATGTCCACGTTTCTTTTTTCTGTGAGGGGCAAGCCCTCAACCCCCCGAGTCGATGGTTGGTAAGAGTTTTACTTCTAAAGTAGATGTCCACGTTTCTGTGAGGGCAAGCCCCTCAACCCCCCGAGTCGATGGTTGGTGCAAGTTTCACTTCTAATGTAGATGTCCACGTTTCTTTTTTCTGTGAGGGGGGCTTGCCTCCCTCAACCCCCCGAATCAATGGTAGGTGCGAGATTCACTTCTAAAGTAGATGTCCACGTTTCTTTTTCTGAGGGAGGCAAGCCCCTCAACCCCGAGTCGATGGTTGGTAAGAGTTTCACTTCTAAAGTAGATGTTTACAATTTTTCTGAGGGGCAAGCCCCTCAACCCCGAGTCGATGGTTGGTAAGAGTTTCACTTCTAAAGTAGATGTCCACGTTTCTATTTTCTGTGAGGGGGGGAAGCCCCCCTCAACCCCCTGAGTCGATGGTTAGTGCGAGTTTCACTTCTAAAGTAGATGCCTACATTTCTTAGATGTCACGTAAGTATAAGTTTCTTTTTGCGTGTTTGGATCGCACTGGGTGATTATGAATCTTCCCATTCGCAACTTCGTATCAGGTAGTAACTGAGTAGCAACAGTTAGTACTATAGATACATAAAAGATCTTTTACATTAACATGTTCTTTGCGTATACGTACCTAATAAGCACCTTGTTTGCGGGTTTGCTATAGTAGATATTTTATGTATCTTGTGCTTACATGTCAAATAAATTTTATCATCAACAATATGACAAGTCGGAGTCAAATGATATCTTTGCCAATCTTTCGGATCAAAAATCTTTGCCAAAAGTGTTAGTGCGATACCTTATCTTTATTCCGACTTCATTATCTAAGAAAATCTACGTGTTCGAGATAAAATATATATGTCGCAGGAATCTAGCGAAATCCGGTAATTCGCGAAATCCCTAGGCCCTTCGCGAAGAGCCGGATAATAGCGAAATGCATCGATTTATTCGCACATTTCCCGGAAATCTGCGAATTCGTTATTTGCATGGTCATAAATCCAGGAAAACTGCGTATAAGGCGACACGCGCCTACGAAGCCGCCTACGCACCTGCTACGAAAGGTTCCATATGCAGCAAAGGTTCCATATGCTGATCAGGTGGTTCAGCTTGCAATTGCCTACTCATTCATGTCAGCGGCCCACGAAACGCCCAGTGTCTTAAGGGTTCTTCCATGACCATGACCACGACCACGACCGCGACCACGACCACGGCCACCACCACGACCACGACCTGGCCCTGGACCTAGACCTGGACCTGGACCTGGACCTGGACCTGGGCCTGGGCCAGGACCTGGACCTGGACCTGGACCTGGACCTGGACCTGGACCTGGACCTGGACCTGGACCTGGACCTGGACCTGGACCTGGACCTGGACCTGGACCTGGACCTGGACCTGGACCTAGACCTGGACCTGGACCTGGACCTGGATTTGGATCTGGACCTGAACCTGGACCTGAACCTGGACCTGGACCTGGACCTAGACTTGGACCTGGACCTGGACCTGGGCCTGGACCTAGACCTGGACCTGGACCTGGACCTGGACCTGGACCTGGACCTGGACCTGGACCTGGACGTGGACCTGGTTCTGGACCTGGACCTGGAACTGGGCCTGGAACTGGACATGCACCTGAACCTGGGCCTGGATGTCAGGTCCAGTTCCAGGTCCAGGTCCAGGTCCAGGTCCAGGTCCAGGTCCAGGTCCAGGTCCAGGTCCAGGTCCAGGTCCAGGTCCAGGTCCAGGTCCAGGTCCAGGTCCAGGTCCAGGTCCAGGTCCAGGTCCAGATCCAAATCCAGGTCCAGGGCTAGGTCCAGGTCCAGGTCCAGGTCCAGGTCCAGGTCCAGGTCCAGGTCCAGGGCCAGGTCGTAGTCGTGGTGGGGGCCGTGGTCGTGGTCGTGGTCATGGAAGAACCCTTACGACACTGGGCGTTCCGTGGGTCGCTGACATGAATGAGTAGGCAATTGCAGGCTGAACCACCTGATCAGCATATGGAACCATTGCTGCATATGGAACCTTTCGTAGCAGGTGCGTAGGCGGCTTCGTAGCCGCGTGTCGCCTTATACGCAGTTTTCCTGGATTTATGTCCATGCAAATAACGAATTCGCAGATTTCCGGGAAATGTGCGAATAAATCGATGCATTTCGCTATTATCCGGCTCTTCGCGAAGGGCCTAGGGATTTCGCGAATAACCGGATTTCGCTACATTCCTGCGACATATATATTTCTGGATTGTGCTAATTCAGCCCTTTCGTTTGATACCCAACTCGATACCAGTACAAGAAAATAAATATTTTCTTCGTTACTTCACACTGTTTAGAGGGCGCCATATTAAATTTATTTTGACATTATATAGCCTATAACCACCAGACTGTTCAGACGCTTCTATTGATACCTCATTTGTCGAATTTGGATAAGTAGTTCGGGAGTTATGAGGGAACAGACGAAATTTATGCCACATACATACATACATACATACATACATACAGGTCAAAATCATAACCCTCCTTTTTGCTTTGCTGTAGTCGGGTAAAAATAGATAAGAAAACGTCATCAAGCCTTGGCCGCAGTCCATATTTTTCTACCTCTTATTTCATCTTTGAAAAACATTATATACTATATTATTTGATCAATTTAACTATAAAACTTACGGTATCCGCGATCCAGAACGTAAAGTTGGAAACCCTAGCGTTGACCCCCGGGTACTGGGCCTCCGCGCAGTTCCAGCCCCAGGAGATGACGCCCACCACGGCGCCGTTGTACACCAAAGGACCACCACTGTCGCCCGAGCACGCGTCTTTACCTTTAAAATAAACGAAGGCCATTGATTCAAATCGTGTGGAACCCGTGGGACGCGATGTATCCTGATGTCAGTTTCTAATTGGATTTAGCTATTGCCCCATAATACAATACCATACTACTGACCAAACATACATACATACGTACTGTGCCCCAAGATTCCTTATAAACTAATCACGAAGTGAATAAAGTTTAAAGGCTAAACCTGCATGAAAGGACAACGTGATCAGTACGTAAATAACAAACATGATAATGCATTTATCTACACTCAGTTCGTAATATTCGTTTTACAGAATCGAAAGTACAAACGTAATGAACTGCATTACGAATATACAGCCTTTAAAAAAAAACTTTCATACTACTGGCAGCTACATAAAGTAACTCGATTTCTAGTATTTGAAAAAAAATTAAACGAATTGACCCGCGTACCAAATTGTAATCTGTTCCAATTTGACACTGGCCATCAGTAAGTCGAATGAAAAAAAAAAAAACAAGTGTCATCCGCGGCAGGACGACACTTGAAATTATGAGGACTTATTTGTTATTAAATCTTTGCTTCAAATCATTTTTCGAATTAAAATTCACCAATAAATGCTATTTAATTTTAAAAGTTGTTCAGTTTTTATGAGCCTCCATTTTAACGTTTAGTTAAAAGTTACTTATGTACAAAAGTCGTTCAGTTGGTGGTTCAGTAGATAGGCTTGCAATCGCCATAGTGCAGTGCGGAGGTTTGAATTATTTTTCATAGTTTTTCTTGTAGAGTGTAGATAAAATAGTGTATGCAACTGCAAATAATTAGGCTTTAGAATGCTCGTGTCAAACTATTATCACACTCGGCTGCGCCTCGTGTGATAAACAGACACTCTCATCCTAAAGCCTCTCATTATTAGGCAGTTGCATAAACTACTATTTGATAGCAAACGTAAGATTGATGGATTGTTTTGAACCTATGCCCGATTATTTGTTTACTTGCCTCCCACATCAAGCAGGCCCGCGCATATCATGCTGCTGGTAACCGGCCAGGGCATGTTGTTCTGAGCCTCCAACATCCTGTATCGTTCAACGCACTCTTCGTTGTTCACTTTGCGCACCCACACCTCTCGCAGCGTTGTTGAAACTGCACCAGACTGGAACACGAAAACGGTTTATCATTTCGGAATCCCATCTTGTAGAGACATCCTGTTATTTCTTTTTCGCATTGGGCGCCTTTCCGTGCTAGGTGCTGTAATGATCACTTAGAAATTGATAACTCGATGTAAACCTACGTAAGTTTTTACAGAATAAATTTTCAGTTTCTGTGCTTCAATCGGTTCAACCGAGTTTTGAATTTTTAAGTGATGTGATAGGACAGTCTGTAACAGCCTCTAAGTTACAAATACCTAACAAAAGTTATTCCCAAAAGAGATCAATCGAAAGCCTTGTTCAGATCCTTGAATTGAGGATATTGTTCAGATAAAGCGAATGGATACGTACTTCAGTCGTGCCCCAGCCGATATACGTGACATGAGCGTCATCGGGCACAGTGTAGCCAGCCTGCGGTATGCCCGCTGACTGAATGCTGCTGCTGAATGTAAGCTCATTTTGCAGCAGAAGCACCGCTACGTCGTTGTCACGGACTATCCTAGTGTTGTAGTCCGCGTGAGTTATTATCTCCTGTACTGCGACGACCGTCCCCCCTGAATAAATACGTGAAGAAATTCTAAATTATAAAATATTTCTGTCACAATTTTTAATAGTTAAAATGAATTACGAACACAAGAGTATTATCCACAAAGCCATGTCCATCCACAACCATTGAAGCGAAGAAGAAAAGGCGTGAATAGGTGTGCTTACCTGTCCAAAGCGATGTAGAGCCAGCTCGGATTGCGAACACTGAAACTGGGAGGAGTTTGTTCTCGCTAAAAAATGAAAAAAATATTCGAGCAGTCTTTATTTATTACTAGCTGCCCGTCAGCGGTTTCACCCGCTACAACCTAAAAAGCGTCCGCGGGATAAAAGCATTATTCGCCGAGAGATGTCGCTGTTAGTTTTCGGCGAAAACGTTTAAAACGCGAATCGGCTCAGTCACGCCACCTATTTCAAAAATATTGGAAAATGCGTGATCCCGTGGGAATGAGACATTTTTCCGTGGTAAAAAGTATCCTATGTGTTATTCCAGATGCCCTTTTATATTTCTGCAAAGTTTCATGTCAATCTAATCAGCCGTTTTTGCGTGATGTCGTAACAAACACACACACAAACATCCGCCTTTATAATATTAGTAGGATGTAGCAGACAGGTTTTCCCATTTCATATAATCATAAGGGGATTAAATCATACTGGCTTTTTTTAATATTTGTATCTCTGTATGATAAACAAGTATATAAGATGTTCTCTTAATGGGTAGATTATTTGTTATGCTGGTGATAGTACAGTATAAGGTGTAACAAAAATACTGCAAATATTTTGTGGGGTTAACCAGTCCAACCGGAGACAGAACAATGTTTCCAAAGGAACATAGGTAGGTCTATGAAAAAATGTTGACCTCATTTACAAAATGTATTGTTCGCCCGGGTCAGTTTACAGGGAAGAGCCAAATATTTCGGCCATGTTCTTTATGAAAAGTTGTTCAGTTCAACCCCTATTAACCGGGAGAAACAGAAACAGAATAACAAGCTGTAAGGAGGTTATGGTATTCATGAAACTGAACAAAAATATAGAATATAAAATTGAACCTCCCATAGTAAATAAATCAGCTGATCCCCAATTTTGTATGGGAGGCCCAAATTTTTTTTCATATCTTTACCCATGTTTTATGGGGAAAGTTGTTCAGTTTCATTAGTACCTTGACCTCCTTCCGGATTGTTATACCCTTTCCGTTACTCCCGGTATATTAGCAGTATTTTTTACATACTGTATTACCCAGATGATTCACGTGATGATTTAACCGCGTGTTACCTGTTGACGAAGCAGTGAGCCGCCGACAGCACGTGTCTGCTGGTGAGGATGGAACCCGCGCACACCGGACTCAGATTCCTCAGCACCTGCAAACAATACATCATGATCATCTAACAATACAGAGTGTCGGTAAATACACCACCCACACCACCTGCCTTCCCGAGCTACTTGCATTGCAACATGTAATTTTTACTTGACTGCCTCAGAAGGAGGCATATGTTTACCTATGTATGTATGTAATACGAGTATGTATTGTATGTAAGTATGGATCTTTTAGGCAATATGATTTGACCCGATTTGACTTAGATTGTTAAACAAAAAACCGGTCAAATGATATTCTCGTGAACAAGTAACTTATTTTCCACGAGCTACAGCCTAAATAAACGGATTGACGGTTTTGACATAAGAGGTGTAGTAAAATTCGTCTCAAAATGGCCGATTTTAAGCGTAAAATATACATAACTTTAAAATTATTCCATACGGTTTTTATTTCGTCAATTAATTAGTCTTGTCTTCCACGCCTCTATTAGCAGTCAATTTCCTCATACATTTAAGCTGTTTTTGTTCATAACGTAGACGTATTGAATCCATTCACATTCATAAATAGTTATCCTTATCAGCTTGAAATTTCCGTGTTGGAAAAATTGCCTACCGCCAAATGGAGCAGTAGGTAGGCAGATATGAAATGCGGCAGGAGTGGGCCATTTACTGATAACGAAAGCTGCGGCGTCAGATCAAACATGAACTTGAAAAGAAAATGCGTTTGCGCGTATTCATTGGGAACATTTTGGAGATCCCGCGACATTGTATCTATACAAATGTTCCCAAGTTTTTTTAGATAAGTACTTTTTGCAGATACATTACATCTGAAACAAATACCATCCACACTATGTTCTCATATCTCAGATATATAATATACTGCTGATGGTACGTTACTGGCTTCCAAATTTCAGCCAACAGGCTGCAGGATACACAGTATAGTCAGTCCATTCACAATGATAGTGTCATAAACAGCCTAAGCGGGAGGCCAAGTTACGCTGGTCGCGTAGTATCTAAGAATTGCGATCAGCGTAAATTGGCCTCCCGCTTAGGCTGGCTAAACAGATAGACAACGCTGTTTACCTGCACCATGAAAGGCCACTGTTCAATGGTGGTCGGCTGCCCGCCCACGATTCTGGTCGCAGGAGTTCTGCGCTCCGCCAGATCGGGATTCACCACGTTCGCGTGGTATTCTCCATTTGCGCGAACTGGAATGGAAAAGTATGCAAAGAAACTATTAGCCATTCTCGGGAACTCGATACCTCTTCAGTGGAGGGCTTATCAAGGAGGTAGAATAGTCGTAGCTACGTAATTTGTGGTATAACTTGCGCAGATAAAGAATGCATCCCGAATTGGCATCCTTTTTGTTTGCCTCTCTATCATATTATATGACATATGCGCAGGATGACGATAATAATAATACTAATTCGGGATACATCCTTTATACGCTAAGTCATACTACGCTAATAGATCACTTAAGAAAATCAAAATTGACGTTGAGACTGGTTCGTAAGAAAACATTTGTCTTCGACTATATATATTTTAAATATAGTATTGTCGTAAATTATACTCCATTTATACAATACAATAAAATATACTTACCAAAGTAAATCAGTGTGAATAAAAGCACTGAACAGCCCCACATGATGGCACTTAGATTTTATCAAACAAACTAAATCCATTTTCCGCATCTATAGAGGGTTTTATCTTTCTGTATACAATATGCCAAATGGATGTAATAAATGGGTTTTGGTTATATCGAACAATATAAAGATAATACGTAGTTTATCTGCGAATTTATTTGCTTTTTTATTAGGTGCCGACATACGACTGGACTATGTTGTATTGGTATTGGTTAGTTTAGCTGTTAAATATTGTGGTGTAGTGCTCAAGTCACAAGGTCGTATGTCGTCAACAATGATAGTCATTTATTTTTTAGACTTGGGTACAGTATGGGTATAACAGACAGATATTTAAGTGCAGAGCACACCACCAGCGTATGAATGCACGTGATTATGCGACTACCGGTTGTATGAGAGGTGGCATACTGCCTGCGTATATTATGTGCTCGTCATCATCATCGACGATACGGTTCCATACATTATAAAGTCAAAGTGACGCGCGTAATGACGTGCACGTCACGCATACGGAGGCGGTGCGTATTAATATTTTTACGGTAGTAAGTAATAGAAATTACAAAACAGTATATTTGTGCCATAATATTTATTTTCAGTTAAACAAAACACAATTATTGCAGCCATCACATTTAGTCAATCACAAACTTACTGATTAAACTCTGATACAAGAAAATCTAGATATATGATAAGATCTTTAAAGCGATGTCAGATTCCAAAATACAGATCTAAGGTATTCGATAAAGAATATCAATAAATAACAAAATATGGTAGGAATGTGTGTGTTTTATAGAATTCAAACCACGCGTTACAGAAGCCGAACACAAAATTTTAAGTACCATACCAATGCCAACAAAAAAGATTTTGTAAATAAGTGTTAATTAGTGTTACGTTGATTTTACTCAACGAAAAAACATATAATTTGACTAAACAATGTAATAACATTTTTGATAATTTTACCTCTAAAGGTCAAAAAACACGACCCTGTATAAAGAATTTGTATACGTGTGGTTTTAAATAGACACTACATGATTTAATAATATATCTAAGAGAAAATAGAAATAAGACTTTGTAAAATTTGTAGAAAGTTAGTAAGTACTACATAATTATATTGTCAGTAGACTAAATCTATTAAGTATAAGAACAAATGTATATATAAATTATATAATGCGGAAGGAATGTAGTTAATATATTGGTCGATTAGTTGAACAAACTTAAAATACATACACCAATATCTATAAGTAGTAAAGAGATTATAAGAAAGAGAGACAATTTAAGTACAAAGATCAACAAATTAACAACTTTAGTACTATGAAAAACACATTTTTAATATTTGGCATCCTAAATATTCTGAAATTCAATATTTTAGTAGTTAATTATGAAGAGGATATTGACATTCATCTAGTGAATCTATGACTACATTATAAATGTAATATTTGTAATAAAAATACGTTTTTACATGTATTGGTATTCTGAGTAATGGCACTACACTTAATATAAAAAAATTCTCACGTCAAAATAATATTAAAAATAAATTGTTCAAAACATAAATGTTAAGGTATTAGAATTGCCAACTTTAAAACTCTTTTATATGTAAAAAGATTAAGGTTGGACATCCTCGCAAGAATAATTCTAAACTAAAACTAATAAAAAATATAGTTGACTAAATAATTAATTACGCCAATATAAGTTTGCTATATTGCTTCTACACTTCGTCAGATTAAGTAATTTTGTCATTTATAACAACCTCGCTTGTATAGAATAAAGTTGTAACTTAACCTAAGTAAATTTTAACAAACACTATCACCCCTTATAACCTAGTTAGAGGTACTCTGTTACTCTGAAAACGCAGGTTTATTTAATAATTCATTCAAATGAATCACATCATTCGTAATTGTTTTAAATCTGTAATAATATTCTTGCAAATGCTACGAAAAGTAGTGACGAAAATCTTGGTGGATTCTACTTCATTTCAGTAACATACATAAAAATGAGGACCATGATAAAAAATGCGTTAATTAGTCCATACAGAGTTGCAGAGATATAACATTTGAAAGTACAAAAAAACATACGTCGAAACATCATATTCAGACCTTAACATTTAAAATAATATTCGATTTGTTTGACTAACTAGAGTAAATAGGTAACAGGATTTTGAGCTATTAAATATTGCACTTTACAAGTTTCATAATAAGTAGCTTGGGAAGCTCGCGTGAAGATATCAAAATAATGGTATTTCAACAATAACCAAGTTGGAGAAGAATAAAGAAGGAAGAATATGAATAATTTGACAGCGTCTGAAGGATCTGTGAATTCCTTCGAAAGGAAACAAAAATACCACTAACTTCCCAATATAAAAATCTACACAATAAACAACAGAATAACTCAGTTTTCGATTTTATACTAAGTTAGTAGAAGAATCTATTAAGGTTATATATAATAATAACAGAAAAGTTATTCTTTATGCTCAAACCGTATTTTTATAAGAGCCTAGATTTAAAACGGCACAGGTCAAAATATCTTAAAAGTTAAGTGTTACAACAAGATAACTTCAAATCCTTGTAGAGGCTAAACGTTCGGATACTTTTAAGTTTCCGTTTTGTTATAAATATAATCTTTTACAGAACCTTGTAAACAAGAACTAGCAAATTGTATCTACTTTATAAGTTTTGTTCTTGAATGTCCCTATTTACGAGGTGAATATAGCGCAAAATGACATGTTTTAAAATGTCACAATGGCAAAATTTCACGTTCTCTTTTCAACAAAACGAAAACCTAATTGGCTATCCATTTACAAGATTAACATTTCTAAATAGAATAACATACGATATGTTCAAATAAGAGACCTAGAAATGACAAATTAACTAGGATTTTCTTTAATTTCTATTCTATACTACGGGTATCGTTCTATAAACTTTAAGTTTGAATTTATATATTTTTCTTTTCCGTCTAGTGTCAATCATTTTAAATAATTAAGTTTTATGCAAACTATGGTACTGTACTGTATTCAGTATCATTCGACTGTCTTTGGCGCACGGCAGTGCGTCCGCCAAGTACTATGACCAGAGTTCAAATTTATTTATTTTTCAAATATATTATTTTATAGTAACTTTATTATAAGGTAGTTTAGTTTTTTCATGTATGAATGTGCGATGTACTATGAAGTACTAAGAGAGTATGCGGTTTAGTTGTTATTTAGCGACTGCATTAAGATATTGACATTATCGTTTTATATTTGACACAATCCCAGATAAGTTGGAGATTGAAAAACTTGACCACTTTTTGATGCTTCTGTTAGAAGTTATTGTTTCATAACTTGTTGAGTTTGTGTGTTTATGGTATGAAACTACTCTGCAAAAAGAAACTAACGCCATCTATTGGCAGTTATAATTACTACTTAAAACAAAATAACTACTTACCTTTAGATGGCGCATTTTTTCGTTTCTTACAACCTTCTTGTCTTACTCAAACGAAAGTGGTCTCATTTCCATGTGAATCGTGGACAATAAAGCCAATAATCCAGGGTTGTCAGTCGCTGCAAAGAGTGTGCGGCGTGTTGCTTACGGTGGCAGGTTCAATTGCAAGTTGTGGAGGTACGCCGAAGTAGAGTTGAGCAGCCCTATGCGCTGCTTTTGTTTCCTTTGCTCGGTCATCTGTCAGACAAAATGTGTGGATGTAGGTGGAGGGACTATTTAAACAGACTTTAATTGCAGGGCGGTTTAACAGCCAAAGATATGTTGCAGCAACAAAGGCAAGAACCATGAATTGTTTAATTTCAAAACAAATATTATTAGATTAAGTTATCAGTTCAAGTCAAACTTTGTTTAAATGATCAGGGTAATGTATGAGCTTCTTCTTCTTTTCGTGTGGGACACCGAGTCGTTTAACGACCCGATGAACCCTGGTGTCAAAGTTTTTCAACCGCCTACTGCAAGTAGCAGGCCTCTGACATGGCTGTGTAACGACCGCCATCATAGACAGCAACCGGGACCGACGGCTTAACGTGCCCATCCGAAGCACGGAACCATCTTACTTGCGGACAATCAGGTGGTTCAGCCTGCAATGTCCTAACCAGACTGGGAACAAATTCACAAAGTGATAAATATCAACTTTGTGAGTGACCCCACCCGGGAATTGAACCCGGAACCTTTGCGTGGCAGGCAGGCATCTAACCACTGCGCCACATCGGCTGTCATGTATGTATGAGCTGATCAGTTTCTTTACAGAAAACCGAAGACACAGAGAAGCAGTGGCGGATCCAGGGGGGGGTCATGGGGGTCATGACCCCCCCCCCCCTGAGCCGGCCCCAGGACCTTGACTAAGTGGCCATATTATTGTTTACATATTGACAATGTCTTTTTGTCAATGTCAAACACAAGATTCCATTCAATTACATAAGCAAAAGCCGGCATATGGCAAAATCGACGACTTCATTCAGTCATCGTCCTAAGCTGATCCAGGTTTTTGGCCAAAAACCTAGGATTTTGGCCGAAATCCTAATGGGAACGAGAAGTGGAGAGGTACGTTATGCACCTCCCCCTGAGGCATCGGACGCCTTGAAGGATGGGGTAGCGTCAGACAGCCTGAACAGCAGGCCTGAAGACAGACACCATAAGAGCAGGAGTGGACGCTGGGGAGGACGGGAGGTAGCGTCAGACGCCCTGGACGACAGGGGGTATCGTTGGACGCCCAGTAAATCCAACGCCCACCATCTTTTATCCTTCAGAGTGCCCGACGCTACCCACGCCCGCCAAGGCGTCCGACGCTACCTCCCACCCTCCAGAACGTCCAAAGCTATCTCCTGCCTCTCAGGGTGTATGCCGCTACCTCCAACCCTCCAGGGATGCCCTTTACGACAAGGGGTAGCGTCGGATACCCAGGAAAACCAACGCCCGCCACTTTTTATCCACAAGAGTGTCCGACGCCACCCATGTCCTCCAGGGCGTCCGACGCTACTTTGTAACACAAGGTAGGTCCAACGCTACCCTTTCCCGACTACGGAATCCCTGGAGGGTTGGAGGTAGCGTCAGTCACCCTGAAAGGCAGAAGGTAGCGTTGAACGTGCTGTAGGGTGGGTGGGAGGTAGCGTCGGTTGCCCTAGAGGGCGTGGGTAGCGTCGGATACTCTAGAGGATGAAAGATGATGGTGGTTGGATTTTCTGGGACGCTACCCCCTGTCCTCCAGGGCGTCCGACGCTACCTCCGATCCTCCAGAGCGACCGAGGCAATCCTGCTGTTCAGGCTGTATGATGTTACCCCCTGGTCTGCAGGGTGTCCAGCTCTACCCTTAACAGATGTGCATCATAACATACCTCTTCACTCCTCGCTCCCCCTAAATGCAAAAAAAGCCATAATACTAACCAAATCTAGGATTTCGGCCAAAATCCTGAGTTTTGGCCAAAAACCTGGATCAGCTAGCTTAGGACGATGGCCGAAGGAAGTCTACGATTTTGCCATATGCCGGTTTTTGGCCAAAAATTAATTAATAATTCTGGCATTATACTGCGAGAAGGGGTGGTGCTATAATAGCACCACCCCTTCTCTTCCCGTGGGGGTCGTAAGAGCCGACCGAGGGATTCATTCCGACCCAAGTCGATCAGGGTCCTGGAGAAGGAAAACTCCACACTTAAACCCGGAATGGGGTCTCCGTCAGGTGCGATTAACTCATATATATCGTGCGGCAGACTCCTGCAGCCGACCTGGCTCCGCACGTATCGACTCGTCGTTCCTGTGGAGTCAGCCAGGAAGGCCGAGAGGGTGGCGCAGGTCCTGGGCAGCCCTGCGTTTTCCATAATTGCGTCCCAGGCAACGCAGTGTCTGTGGAGAGGAAACTTCACCCGCGTCTCGCGGATAACAACACGGGAAGTGGCAGTGACCGGTTATAAGTCTGCACGTATGGGCGTAAGTGCGGGCGCCAGGGGTCGCTTCCGTCAGTGGGAGGGTCCATCGTAGACCCACTGATCAGTTACCGCCCGCTCCAAGTTGGGCAGCCCCCGACCAATAAGGTACTGATCCGCCCCGGTGCTGGTTTGCTCTTTTAGGGTGTAGAGAGCACCAGCCTCAACTGGACAATCGGCGCCGTTACATTGTACACCTGCGACTAACAGGCATAAAAATACCACAAACCAACCCCGCTTATCCATGCGATTTGCAACATGGAATGTCCGTACTATGAGGACAGGCCTCCCTGACACCTGTGGAGGTTCTTCTACTGACGCACAAGATCTGCGTAAAACTGCCGTAATCGACGCCGAACTACACAGACTGAACATTGCTGTTTGTGCTTTACAAGAGACCAGACTCCCTGACGAGGGTTCCTTGCGTGAGACACATTATACATTCTACTGGAAAGGAAAGGACAGTAGCGCTGTGCGCGAGTATGGTGTTGGCTTTGCCATACGCAACGACCTCTTAACATCTATAGAGGCTCCTTGCGGCATCTCGGAACGCATTATGTTGCTGCGATTAAATACGGACCATGGTTACGTATCACTGATTTCTGCTTACGCACCAACACTATCCGCAACAGATGAAGCCAAAACACAGTTTTATGACCAGCTCGACCAGACTCTACGCGGGTTAAAACCATCTGACCGCTTATATATTCTGGGCGACTTTAACGCTAGGGTCGGACAGGACAACATTGCTTGGCCAGATTGTATAGGTAACCACGGTATAGGGAAGCTTAATGAAAACGGCCAACGTTTATTAGAGCTATGCTCTAAACACCTACTGTGTGTTACCAATACCTACTTTAAAGGCAAATCAACTCGCAAAGTGTCCTGGAAACATCCTCGTTCTGGACACTGGCATCAACTGGACCTTATCCTTACAAAAAAGAAAAATCTCCGCGAGACCCTGCACACGCGATCATTTCACAGCGCTGATTGTGACACAGATCACTCCCTGGTGGCATCACAAGTTGCTATAGCTCACAAAAGATCCACTCATCCAAATTGCCTGGTAGGAAGAAGCTCGATCTTCCAAAAACCAGAGACGATGAGGTGGTCCAAAAGTACGAAGAGCTGGTACGCGACGAAGTTGCTACCTGGGATGTAGACGCTCCGATAGAGGAGGAATGGGGCAAAGTAAAGAAGCTACTTACAGAAGTAGCCGGTACGGCTTTCGGTCATCAGAAAGCCAAAAACCAGGACTGGTTCGCTGAAAATCTCGAACACATTACACCTCTGCTCGAGTCCAAACGACAAGCTGCGCTAAAACATCGCCTTAACCCATCCGAAAAGACGCGTATCGACCTATCGAATGCAAAATCAGCTTTACAACGCACATCACGGTACTTTGCAAATGCATACTGGACCGAGTTTTGTCAAAGCATTCAATCATGCGCTGATATGGGAAACTTTGGTGGTGTTTACGCTGGGATTAAAAAGGC
This sequence comes from Phthorimaea operculella, assembly GCA_024500475.1. Lineage (NCBI taxonomy): Eukaryota > Metazoa > Arthropoda > Insecta > Lepidoptera > Gelechiidae > Phthorimaea > Phthorimaea operculella. The sequence goes on along the minus strand of JANFCV010000051.1, from coordinate 3,356,353 downwards.
CCTTGGTCCTTTTCCTAAAAACAGCCCCCCTTAAAGAAGCGGACGGCACTGTTATTACAGATGCTCAACGCCAACTCGAACGATGGGTAGAACATTATATTGGTCTGTACTCAGAACCAGTGAACATAATGCCAGAAGCTGCAGATTGCATGCCAAAACTAGCTACCTGGACTGAGTTAGATGATCTTCCTACCATAAGGAGTACCACAAGGCTGTTAAGCAGCTTAAAATTGGAAAATCACCTGGAAACGATGGTACCCACGCCGAAATTATCAGGCTCAAGTGCATATTACCCATCCTGCACAATCTGTTGTGTAAATGTTGGGAAGCAGGATATATACCACAGGATATGCGCGATGCTAACATCATTACCCTATACAAAGGCAAAGGTGACCGCGGTGACTGTAACTGTTATCGTGGAATATCCCTTTAAGTATAGTAGGTAAATTATTTGCTCGGTTAGTCTTAATAAGACTCCAGAAACTTGCTGATCGTGTATATCCCGAATCGCAATGTGGATTCCGCGCCCAACGTTCCACAACAGATATGATCTTTACACTTCGCCAACTGCAGGAAAAGTGTAGAGAGCAGAAAACACCTCTGTTTGTGGCGTTCGTCGACCTTAACAAAGCCTTCGATACCGTCAGCAGAGAAGGACTCTATACTGCACTTTTAAACATCGGGTGCCCTCCGAAACTACTAAGCCTCATTAAATCCTTCCACGAGGACATGAAAGGATCTGTTGTTTTTAACGGCAATACATCCGAGCCGTTCGAAATGCGTAGAGGTGTTCGCCAAGGCTGCGTGTTGGCTCCTACCCTGTTTGGTATTTTCTTCTCATTGCTTTTAAAGTTGCTTTCGGCGATGACCAACAGGGTATACACCTGCACACAAGGGCTGACGGGAAGCTGTACAATATCTCGCTTCTTAAGTCAAAGCGTAACCGCGATGACTTATTCGTCGATAGCCTTTTGTTCGCTGACGATGCAGCCTTCGTTGCTAATTCTCAAAGTGAGCTTCAAGACATTGTTGATAAGTTTTCCCACGCTTGTTCTCTGTTCTCAATGTCCATTAATGCCAAAAAAACAGTAGTGCTAGCTCAAGGTGGAGAAACACCACGTATTTTGCTCGGTGGCGTTCCCTTGAACATAGTTGACAAGTTTTGCTACTTGGGGTCGACTGTGTCGAACAATCTCACCCTCGATGCTGAGATCAATACTCGTATCGGCAAAGCGGCGACCATGTTCGGCAGGCTCAGTACAAGAGTATGGAATAATAAACACCTGACCACAAAAACCAAGATAATTGTTTACCAAACTTGCGTTCTAAGCATACTCTTGTATGGAGCTGAAACCTGGACTTCGTACGCAAAACAAGAACGTCGACTCAACACATTTCATATGCGCTGCGTAAGAAACATCTTGCATATAACTTGGCAGGACAGAGTCACAAACGAGCGAGTTCTAGAAATTGCACAGCTGCCTAGCTTTACCGCTTTGCTTAAGCAAAGACGATTGCGGTGGCTAGGGCATGTGTACCGCATGGAACCTTCGCGTCTACCGCGGCGTGTCCTGCTTGGCGCCGTAGCTAACGCCAAAAGAGGAGTTGGAAGACCGATGCTACGTTTCAAAGATTGCGCCAAACGGGACATGGCTGCGTTTGACATCGACCATCAAAGCTGGGAGAAGCTTGCTGAGAATAGGGATGTATGGAGAAAGCGTGTGTTTGATGGGCGTAAAGCTCACGATGATGCCTGGTTCGCTGGTCTCGCAAACAAAAGGCAAAAACGACATCTAAACATGCATGTGCCAGTCTCTAATTCCACCTTCGTTTGTAGAGCGTGCGGAAAGTCATGCCGCTCCCGTATCGGCTTATACAGCCATGAAAAATCTTGCCTCAGACACTGAATAAATCGTCTGTCACAGACGTATGAGGCCAATGATACTGCGACACATACAAACATACAGGCTCTCGAGAAACATAACCCTCCTTCTGAGGCAGTCGGGTCAAAAATTATCTATAGTACCAATAAAATTGTCTATGTGACCCCCCCCCCTGAGCCAAGGCTGGATCCGCCGGTGCAGAGAAGGATTCATTTTAGTCTCTAATGTGCAAAACTGTCAGAACACAGTTGCTCTTTGGCCAAAATAAAGCGCCCGGTGGTGCACCCGCCAAGTCCGAAGTCCGCTCACCTGGTCCCTTAGCTCGGTGAGTAGTTCTGTGAGCGTGTGCACGGCTCGCTGCGCGCGGTCGAAACTGTCAGAACACGTGGCTATTTAAAATAAAAGCGCACGTTGGTGCACTAGCCAAGTCCGCTCACCTGGTCCCTTAGCTCGGTGAGTAGTTCTGTGAGCGTGTGCACGGCTCGCTGCGCGCGGTCGAGCTGGCTCTGTAGGTTGCGCAGCTCGAGCTCGCCCCCCTCACCCTCGCCGCCGCCGACGAGCGACAGCGCGCGGAGCCGCGGGAACCAGTCTAGGTTGTTAGACTGCAGGGAAATAGAAACATGATAATAATATATTAATTTTATAATACAGCAAAGCAAAATTACGTGACATAAATTGCGAGTGAATCAAGCTTGTCGTTACACTTTATAGTATAGCAACTTATATCGCGAGCGAAACGGGCTCGTCGTTTGACACATACTGCGTGCGGAGGGAGCTTGTCACTTCTAGCTAAAACAGCAATAAAGCAACTCAAGTGCAGCTCGTATTTCTTGTTGATATTCGATACAACTCGTGTTGTAAGCAAAGTGAACTTTAAAAATATTTAAACAAAGTTGTAAATAAATGGTCATCTGTTGCTCATGTGAGTGAAACTGGTTGAGTGCAAGAGTTTTATCTATGCCAACTACGAAATTTTAATAGGCGCCGACAATCGCAAGTATGCACTACAAAAGGATTTAGTTTATGTCTAAACAGTCTGGAATAGTACATTACGTCACAGGCCGAGTATATAGCAATTTCTGGTCGAGTGGCATTGGAAGGCCGAGACGAAGTCGAGGCCTTCTAAAGTAAACGAGACCAGAAATTGTTATTTCGGCCGAGGTTTGTATAGTGCTTTTCTCCAATTTGTAAGGAAACAAATATTTAAATCGTGATAAAATTGACACTTTGTAACTTTTAAAGTTCGCAAAGCGTTGGCGCTGGTTTTGCTTACGTTCCGTTTGATAAAGAATGCGCGGGAAATTCACATTCAGCCTTCAAACTTCAAACAAATTGTGTTCCATAAAACACCTAATCACGAAAGTGTGAAGTTTAAGAACCTTTTTATTACCGGCCTAGTCCGGCAATTTCTATTACAGTCCTCTGCGCCTTGACAACATAAATGAGCCCATTGACGTATTCTTTTTTTAAAGTAATGAAGCTATTTCCGAGCAAATTGGAGAAAAGGATATTGTATATAGTTTTACCTTAATCATGGAGTGCACGTAGCTCTCTGGGCCGGTGAACTCGGTGGGGTCCTTGACCCGCACCAGCACCATGAAGTAGAGGTAGTGCCACATGTTGTGTTCGCTTTTTATGTGTAATAGGGACATAGGGAAGCGAAAGAAGTGTACCAGGATCCTAGCAAATGGAAGAATCTACTCTGTGCCTACCCCTCTAAGAAAGTGGTGAGATTGTATATTGTTTACCTTAATCATGGAGTGCACGTAGCTCTCTGGGCCGGTGAACTCGGTGGGGTCCTTGACCCGCACCAGCACCATGAAGTAGAGGTAGTGCCACATGTTGTGTTCGCTTTTTATGTGTTCCTCGAAAGAGACTGTTTTGTTGTCGAATGCTGATCTGTTCAATCCTGCAGGAAGATTAGAATGGTAAGTAAAATGAAAGCTTTCGCTTTTGTTTTTAAAAAGATGTAAGAAGTTTGATAATATAATAAACTTGGCTGAGTTTTAACAAACTTAGGATTTAGAAGTAATTGTGAATGGAATGGAAAATTTCAAACTGCACAACTTTTCCTAAGGATCAAAACTAAAAAAAATATTTGGATAGGCCATAGAAAATTGCTCGGACATAATATTTTATACGGGATATACAATTATTTCTAGGCTTTGCACTTTGGTCCTTAACAGTTGTTCAGTTTGACCTGTTGAACTTAGTGTTATGGAGAAAGCGGGTCGTTCAGTACCACTCAGAATAAATACAGGGTATAAGGGACGGTGTACCGGAAACTTTGCAGGCATGATCAGACCATGAAACTGAACAACTGTTACTATGGAGCCTATAGTGTTTCCGATCTCCCATACAAAATTCTTTTGCCTTCAAAGTTGTTTAACCTCTACGGCGAACATATTATGCGGAAAGAATTAGATGGCTGGGATGGCGGCGTTGCTGTTGGTGGTCATAAAATTACCAATCTCAGATATACGACGATAGTTGCGTCAAGTGAGTTGGAGATGGCAAGTCTGCTCAAGAAAATATAAGTAGAGAGTGCCAAGCTTGGTCTGAAGATCAACCATACGAAAACGAAAATTATGGTGGTTGATAGAGCTCAACTACTCCCTCATACCGAAGTACTCGATAAATATGAAAAAGTCAGCAAGTTTGTGTATCTGGGATCGCTGATCACAAGTGAAGGCAGCTGCACTGATGAAATTCGCCGAAGATCCGGTATGGCTAAAAGTGCTATGATAAATCTCGAAAAAATGTGAAGAAACCGCAGTATTCGACGAAAAACCAAAATCCGTCTGGTCCGAGCACTCGTCTTCTCGATATTTTTGTATGGTGCCGAAACCTGGACCATCAAGCATTGCGATAGCAGCAAGATCAATGCTTTCGAGATGTGGTGTTGGCGGATACTACTTCGGATACCATGGACTGCAATGAGAACAAATGAGTCCATATTGAAGGAGCTCAATATAACAAAGCGACTTTCCACAATCAGCCAGGAACGCGCGCTGGGTTTCTTCGGACACATTAGGCGATCATCTAAGCATAGCCTAGAGAGGCAAATTATTTTGGGTAGATTGGAGGGGAAGCGTGCCCAGGGCAGGAGGCCAACTCGATGGTCGGATGCTGTGAAGTATGCTGTGGGCGGTAGCATGTGTCGAGCAGTCCACAAAAGCTACAATCGCTCGGAATGGAAGAGACTCGCATGTGGTCGCAATCTACAGCATTGAGGGAACGAGGAAGAAGAAGAAGAATATAAAATTCACGATCAGCTGACTGATTATGTATGGGAAGATAAAATAAAAATAGTTTTAAATTACCATGCGCTCCATGGTGAAAGCTGTTCAGTTTCATGGTCTGAGCACACCTGCAAAATTTTCGTTACCCCCTCCCTTACACCCCGTCATGGTATAATAAGATACTCCGCCTGGTATTTCTTTCCGAGACTCGTGAACCACGTGACCAACACAAGACTACGTCATCATGCTTGTGGGTTACCAGAATTACCCACTCTTATGATGTTTTTTGTAAATCATATAAGATACTGTTAACTAATAAATAAAATTTAAGTGTTGCTGTAAAGTTAAAGTTAATACACACGTAAATCTAAATTATAAAATTATTAAGAAATATTTTAACCCATTGTTCTGAGATTGAATTTACCCCATAACGTATTTTATTGAAATAAAGTGGCAATACTAAGTGACGTTGACTTGTGTTTCTCTGGGAAGGAAAGACCATGTTTTATTAGACTATGCACCCCGTATAGGTAAGGTGTGAAAAATCAACTGCAAAAATTTTATGGGGTGAACCAGCCGGTCGTGTCAATTCGTATGGGGGGTCCAAATTGTTTTTTCATATTTGGACTTATGTTCCTTGAGGAAAGTTGTTCAGTTTCATGGGCTGGTTCACCTCTTAAAATATTTGCAGTTGATTTTATTACACTTTAGTAAGTTACCGCAAATGAAGCAGGTGTTCTTGAGTATGAGCTCCTTCTGCTGCTTCTCTGAACGGAGATCGGCAAAGGTGTCGATGATCACACCGAATATGAGGTTCAGTACGATAATGATAACCACGAAGAAGAACAGCAGGTCGTACACCACGCGCGCCACGAACAGCGGCTCCTGTGGGGGACAAAGCATTATTTTAGGATAGGTATAGTCCAGATGAACTTTGTATGCGAATCTGCGAGGCATCGACCAAACAAATGCCTTCTACCATGCAAGTTTCGTCCTCTACAGGCATGGTATAAAACGAGGTGCGGTTCCGCACATTTCCCTATAACCTGCGATATAAAACGAAGAATCAAGATGTAGTGTATGTATACTTACTGAGCTAGCCGGTGCTCGTAGTGTGTCGCCGATGCCGCCACCGTTCCTCAGTCCCTGAAAGATAGAAACATTATAACGACCATTTACTTTTACACACGAGAAACACCAAATATTTATTATACAAAATATAGTTTAGGACTTTTTATTTACAAAAGGTAATTCCTCATAAAATACAGAACGTATTCATGGGTAAAATGGTGCCAAGATATGAAACGCGGGATTTTGTTTCTGTAAAGAAAATGATACAAAGGGACGGTGGTTCAAATAATGGAACGTTACCTGGTTAAGAGTGGTCACTATGCACATGATGAGCGAGTCGCAGCTGCGCTCCCTCAATTCGCCGCCCACCGACACGAAGCGAGAAGACTTCTGACACTCCCCACCGCCCCCACCACCTCCCCCTCCCGACTCGTGGAGGTACTTGTTGGCCGGGTCGTCCGAACACTTGTCTATGTCGAACAGAGGATCATCTGCAAATAAATGGATACTGCTTATATTTTGCGTCAGTGGGTTGTTAAGATAGTCGGCCTAGAGCAAAAATATTTATCGTCTCGTGGTTGTGGTCATGTGAAACTGCAGCATAATACGTAAAACGCTCTTTGGTAACACATTTAAATAACAACATCAAACGAATAGCGCGCGTTTGTTCACGTTATAATAAGAATAATAATACTAAACGTATAACTTTTTGGTTACAAAACATATTGCAAACGGATCAAGCTTGCTATTTCACGTAAGGATAATTACTCGATCTGGGGGCACGGCAGTGCCCCCACCAAGTCGAGCTGAAAGCGGCACGGCCGTAACATCCTTTTCTAGAACCAGTTCAGGCCATTTTTGACCCCCCCATAACTCCCTTGTCGATAAGTTTAGAACCCTCATTTTAAAATATCTTATCAAGCACTGCGTAGACACGATACATTTCAAATTTCATTTAATTTAGACCAGTAGTTTAGAAGTTATAGTTACTCAAAGTTTCTTAATTTTCTCCCTGACTGACTGACTGACTGACTGACTGACTGACTGACCGATCATCAAAATTCTAAGGTACTTCTAGCAGGCTGAGGAGCTTGAAACTTAGAATACACCTTGTATTTAGTGTATGAATAAAGGGAAAACTATAACATTCTGCAAATTCGGTTGCAACCGCATAATTAACTTTGTATTTCTATACAAATGTATAGGATTACAAAGTTAACTTTGCGGATGAGCTTTGAGGAAATTTGTAGCTGAGGCTCAAGAAGTAGTTCCAGATAAGAGAAAGAGGAAGACTATCTACAAAAAGAAATGAGATCCCACCAAAAACATTTACTTGTAAAAAGAACCAAGTCTCGCCTCTCAGTTCATCTACTGTAAAAAGTTGCGAGATCCATGAGAAGCCAAGTCGGTTATTGATTTATTCAAGGACTACTTTAGGGAACTTTCATCTTAAGCTATTGCGTAATTAGGTAACAGACGTCATCTTACAGTAACTATATCGATATTTAAAAACTTTTATATTTACAATAACTAGAATGACTTGGCAATCGCACACTATTTGCTTGTGATGAACTGAGAGGCGAGACTTGGTTCTTTTTACAAGTAAATGTTTTTGGTGGGATATGTTTTTTAAGTGAAGCAAAATCGCCGATTCACGTTTAAATTTGAAAACAACAAATTAATACAGCGAGCGAGGCGAGCACGTCCTTCCATATTATGGCAAAAACAAGAGTCGTATTGCGAGCGAAGCGAGTATTTCACGCCAAAATAATGTTGTTTGAGCTGTAGTGAGTAGCTGATATTCCAAGCGAAGCAAGCTCGTCGATCCATGTCAAAATGCAACACGTATTGCGTGCGAAGCGAGTTCGTTCTTTCACGTTTAAACACGTGAGCAGCGTCCTCGGCTATGATGTAATGTGAACGTTATACTGACCGTACTGTGCCGTGTGGTGCCGGCTTAAATTAGCATCATCCCATGTCTTTCTCGTGGGTGTCGTAAGAAGCGGCTAAGGGATTTGAGAGTTTATGTGTATTGCAATTTTAGGCGACAGGCTGACAACAGGGATATAGGCGTGATATATGTATACTGACCGTCGAGTGTGTCGACTGTGGTGAGGAAGTGGTCGCGGAAGAACATGTAGCCGACCAGTGAGAACATGTAGACCAGGACTAGCGCCAGCACGGCCGTCAGCAAGATGGACCGCCCGTTGCGTGTCACGGATCGCATCACGTTCAGGAGCGTCTCTTCGCGGTACACAATGTCCAGTAGCTGCAAAAAACGATTACCGTGTCATCATCATCATCTTCCTGCCCTTATCCCAATTACTTGAGGTCGGCGCAACACGTTTTGTTAAACACAAAATCGTGTTGCAAAAGGATTTGGCTTATTTTGTATTAATTTGTAAATGTAACTAGCGACTTTTATTTATTTGTATAACACTATCCTGAAAAAGGAACTTTTCCGGCTTGTGTTGTATAAATATTCCTCTTGAATCATTCAAAAGCTTGGTTTAGGAAGAGAAAAAGCCACTTTATTTTATACTACGTACATATTAATTCATTAATTCGTAACATGTAATATTAGGAGACAAATTCTTTAATAATGAAGAGATTGCAGGAAAACCAAATACAGCTAAAGGTTGTAAAAACTCCACATGTTATCACATTTCTTTGAGTAGAATTAGTAAAATTTGTTCCAATGTCATCATCATACATTTGTCTTGTAAAACAACTATCTTTTTTCGATGTATTGTGGACCATCCTACCAGAAACATGAATAAATAGGTTGTAAAATAAATTGTACACAAGTGATACTCACCAAGACCGAGAAAAAGAATGGATGAGTGCAGACTCCGAGGAAGCAGAATACGAGGTACAAGCTGGCTGTGGTAGAGGAACTCGGGGTCTGTGACGACGCAGCGCATCGACTTGGACAATGTGCCTTGGTTGCCGTGTGACGCCGGCTTAGAATAGCATCACCCGAATTCATCCAGGGAATCGTTCCCTGTCAATGCAACATCTTGCACTGCGAGTCAATCTTCCTGCCAAGCGTGGTATGGCAATACTCTGCGATAGGGGGAGGCCCATGTCCAGCAGTGGATTGCTGTGGCTGTTATGGCATGACTGTACACAAATTTACTTAAGGGGGATCGTTACGTCATACAAACTAAAATCTGAACTTCAACCGAGTTACACATGAGCTAAACAACAATTTTATCAAAAAATCTTTATGTGAGATGAGGAAGGCACACGTAAATATGTCGCAAAACTGCTTAACGTAAAAAAATATCAAGTATTTTCTCCACAAAAAAATTAAACGTGTTTATTGCAGCAGTAGCTCCATCTATGTTCATTAAGTGGCGACACGGTTTTTACATAGAAATCTGATGGTTAAAAAATTATTTGTTTTATTTTGCGAAAATGTTATAAAAGCACGGGACTTCCCATCAAGTTTTTTAATCATAATTTTGTCTCATTTAAAGACGTAACTCCATTTAAATTTTGTATGGAAAACGATCCACCTTAAGATGGTGATTCAATAACTTGGCTTTATTTTAGATTTTAGCTCTTTTTTAGGAATACATACTTGGCTTTCATTTTGACATTTATGTTTTAGGCAGTATACTCACCAAGACCGAGAAAAAGAATGGATGAGTGCAGACTCCGAGGAAGCAGAATACGAGGTACAAGCTGTGGTAGAGGAACTCGGGGTCTGTGACGATGCAGCGCATCGACTTGGACAATGTGCCTTGGTTGCCCATTATGGATGCCAGGTGTGTGCAAGCAAGCTATACAGTGCGCCTAAAAAGTATCAACGCTTGGCTGCATACAACCGCACTGTCTATCAGTAGCAAAACGCCAGTGACAACACAGTTACCTCTATAGCTTCTCATACATTTGACATCTGTATTTAGGGAGCAACTGCTTACGTTTCGACAGTACAGCACGGGCCGATCCGCGCACTCTATAGTTCGCTTGTATATAAGCATGTAATATTAGGTGAATTTAATAAGAGATTGCAGATGAAGATACTTTGCGTAAAATTAGTAAAATTAGTTTAAATATCTCCATACATTTGGCTTGTAAAACTACTAACCCGTTTCGGTAAATTCTTGGTTTTAGTGTGCTTTAGTTAGGATTTCAGCAAATTTTTGGAAATAAGTACTTGGCTTCCATTTTTACATTTATTTTTCTGGCAATAGACTACCCAAGCGATACTCACCAAGACCGAGAAAAAGAATGGATGAGTGCAGACTCCGAGGAAGCAGAATACGAGGTACAAGCTGTGGTAGAGGAACTCGGGGTCTGTGACGACGCAGCGCATCGACTTGGACAATGTGCCTTGGTTGCCGTGTGACGCCGGCTTAGAATAGCATCACCGCAATTCTACCCGTAGATGTCGTAAGAAGTGACTAAGGGAGTTGATGTGTATTGCAATTTTAGGCGACAGGCTGACAACCGGTCCAATGGTGGACAGTTACTTTGAATAACTCTCAAACTTTTGTCAGACTTGTTGTAAGTAAATGGGCATTTTTACAGCCGTTTCTTTAGGCTCTACCTACCCCGCAAGGTATAGATGTGACATATATATGAATATATGTATGTAAATTAGTAAAATTTATTTTAATACTTTCATACACTTTTCCTGTAAAAACATTACTTAAGAGTGCGCTCTTCTAACTTGTCTCGTTGGATGATTGTAATTATGACTTTAGTTCAGATTCCAATCCTCAGCTCTTTTTGGGAATAAGTACTTGGCTCACATTTTACATTTATGTAACCGGTAGGATAGTCTGAGACTGTTACTCACCAAGACCGAGAAAAAGAATGGATGAGTGCAGACTCCGAGGAAGCAGAATACGAGGTACAAGCTGTGGTAGAGGAACTCGGGGTCTGTGACGACGCAGCGCATCGACTTGGACAATGTGCCTTGGTTGCCCATTATGGGGGCCAGGTGTATGCAAGCAAGCTATACAGTGCGCCTAAAAATGAACTGTTGGCAGTAGTCCGCACACAACCGCACTGTCTATTAGTGGCAAAACGCCAGTGACAACACAGTTGAACCTCTATAGCTTCTCATACATTTGACGTCTGTATTTAGGGAGCAGCTGCTTATGTTTCGACAGTACGGTGCGGGCCGATACGCGGACTCTATAGCTTGCTTATGTATGTGATGTTAGGTGACAAACTCTTTAATATCGAAGAGATTGCACGAAAACAAACTACAGCTAAAGGCTGTAAAAACTCCACATGTTATCACAAATGGTTTTGCGTAAAATTTGTTTCAATATCTTCATACATTTGTCTCGTAAAACTACTAACTCGTTTTGGTGAATTATTGTTGTAATTATGATTAACTTGGCTTTAGTGTGCTTTAGTTTATATTTCACCAATTTTTTGTAATTTTGGCTCCCATTTTGACATTTATGTATCCGGTAGGGTAGTATTAGACTGATACTCACCAAGACCGAGAAAAAGAATGGATGAGTGCAGACTCCGAGGAAGCAGAATACGAGGTACAAGCTGTGGTAGAGGAACTCGGGGTCTGTGACGACGCAGCGCATCGACTTGGACAATGTGCCTTGGTTGCCCATTATGGATGCCAGGTGTATGCCCTTTACTATTATCTGGAAGGAAACAAATAACATTAATTACACACAATAACACCATTACCTGGAGAAGATCTATCCTGTCCGAATTAAAATTCTGCCGGGTAAACATGGGCAGAGGATAAAGACAAAGCCCAAATAAGAAATGTCCGGAGGTTTCTTGCTCCACTAGGACTTAAAGGATCAATCATCGTCACAAAATAATAACACATGAGCTCGTATAGCTCTCTATTTTAATTCCTCATTTCCCTGTAAGTCAGATAAAGAATGTCAAAAATAACAAAAATAAATCTACCTCCTAAACAAAATCACAATTAGCTGACTGCCTGAAATATTTTCTTAAGCTTCATGGTCTTTTTCAGAACTCTGTCAGTATTCGGAGGGCTGTTCCTTACATGTTTGATAGTTAAATTAAATTAAATTAAAATATCTTTATTTCAGGCAATTATGTAGCCAATACTTTGTTAGTTAATTACATTCATATTTAATAGGTACAAATATGTTAGTAAAAATTAAAATTAAAGTAGAACTTATAAATTAGTTAATATAAATTAAAAGAGATAGCGGACTAGAAATTTTCAATTCAAATGTCAATTTTTCAGTTAATGAATGTCAAAATAGGTAAATTAAAATAATAATTATATCAAGATTAAATTAGAATTAATTAAATAAATAAATTTATAAATCAAATAAATTAAATTTCATCAGAATTGGAATACCTACTAAAATACTAAAATGTCAAATTTGGAATAAATAAATTAACATTAAATTGACAATTATTAGTCCATAACTTAAAAACTAGGTACCTACTGACTTACGGAAGCAGCTTCTCCCCCGTACTATGTAGGAGCATCCACCTCTGCATGAAGGGACAATCCCACCGCGAGGCAAACACCTGTAGGATGCTGTTGGTACTGCTCCGTAGTCTCCTCATCATTGAAGCGCACCGTTTTCGCACTACCGCCTCAAATCCATCACATTGCATTTCCGCGAACATGCCGGATGCGCTACAAAATCTCGGCAAGCCCAACAACATCCTAAAGGCGTTGTTATATTGGACTCGAAGATCGCTGTATGTCCGTTTCGTAAAGTTGAGCCACAGTGTACAAGTGTATAAAGACTGGCAGTACGCTTTAAAAAGCGTAGTTTTGACCTCTTCTGAGCAACGTGCAAATCTGCGAGCCAACATATTTCCACGGACAGCCAGCGACCTTCGTTCCCTCTCAATATCTTCACCATCCTTGAGGTCATCAGCCACCCAATGACCCAGATATTTGAATTTACTCACTTTAGTAAGTGGTGTACCATAAAGAGTGACAGGCATATCAGGATATGATTTGGTTCCTGCCTTGAAGATCATGAACTCACTCTTCTTGGTATTGTATCTGAGTCCGTGGGCAGCTGCATAAGACTCGCATATGGCAAGAAGTTTGCGCAGTGCAGACAATGAAGGGCTCAGCAGCACCATGTCGTCCGCATAACTGATATTGTTAATGCACTTTCCATCAACATGACACCCGACCTTGGTACTACTGAGCTCCTCGATAAGCCCATTAACATAAAGGTTGAAGAGCTTGGGGGATGTCAGACCACCCTGTCTTACCCCACACTTCAACCGATACTCCTCAGACAGCGATCCACCCCACCTTACGCGGTTCGTCTGATGGTCGTACCAGTATTTGAAAAGGGCAGTTATCTCGTCAGGCAAGTCAGTTTCAGTTTTTAATTTTTGCCAGAGTAAGTTATACGACACGAGATCAAACGCCTTTGAAAGGTCGAGGAAACACGCGTAAACTGGGGTCTTTCTACTAGTATAATACTGCACCGTCCGCTTTAAACACAGTATAGCACTTTCAGTTGATAATGTAGGCCTAAAACCAAACTGAGCATCATTGAGACTAATGTGCAAACCCAGTTGTGTGTCCAGAAGGCTATCCAGCACCTTCGCCATAACATTGGCTAAGGAAATAGGTCTGTAATTTGTGACATCAGAGAGATCACCTGTTTTGTTCTTGACAATGGGCACTACAGTAGTATCAATGAGCTCCTTGGGTAGGTACGAGTGACTAACGCAGAGATTGAAAAACATGGCTAGTATCTTAGGTAGGTGCTCTCCCGCATATTTCAGGTGTTCGATACTGAGGCCATCTTTACCAGGGGACTTTCCTCTGACCATACCCTTTATTATCTTAGCTACCTCTTTATCAGTAAACTTAACACTACAACTCAAGAGGTGAGTCTCAGTATCGAAACCAGTAATTGCCTGAGAGCCCGCTACAGGTTCTACATGAAAGTGCTTCCTAAAGGCTTCAGCAATATTATGCGGTTCGCACACACCGGCCACACTCGCAGGTAGGGCAGTTCTATGATTAAGATCATTTGTTCTTTTCCAAAATTTTGTAAATTGTTTCTTAGAATGGTGTTCGGCAATAATATCCATTTTTATTTGCTGTTGATTATTCTGGCACCATCTAAGCTTCGACCTAAAAACCCTCCGAGATTCACACATTGAAATATAAATATCACCCTTAGTTGGTTTTCCATATAACAACCAGGCTTCATAACAAGCACGAGCCCAGACATGAGCATCATGCACATGTTTATTCCACCCAGCTATGTGTTTACCTTTTTTAACTTTTTTGTTAGTGTATGTCTGTTCTGCTGCTTCCGTAAGTACAGAAGTAATTTTCTTATACAACTTATCTAATAGTAAATGATGGTTCAAATTACAGCACGTCTTATCACTACAAACATTAAATTCAGTGTCAAAATCAATTTCAATTAACTTTTTATTACAAATCTCTAAGTATCTATCAATTTGCGACGGGTCTCGTTCACCCCATTTTACTTTATTGTACGAGACACCCGCAGAAATATTTTTAGATTTAATTACATTTAAGTCACACTCAACGACAAGGGGAAGGTGATCAGACCAATAGGTACCGTAGAGTACACACGTACTAACTATCGATTGCGCAGCGGCACCAGTCGCAACGCAGTGATCCAGCCAGCGCTGGGAGCCGTGAGCGTCACTAACAAACGTAAAAGTATCTTGTGGCAAACAGTCATAATCAACACAACGCCACCGTTGCTCGGCGCAAAAGTTTTGTAGTTCAACAAAAAATGGCTCACCAGGATGTGCGTTGAAATCTCCAAGGATATACACGGATTCCACATCATTACCTTCAACTACAGCATTTATTTCACTCAGGCATTCGGTAAACTCGACTAAATTTGCACTCATGTCGGTAGGCATATAGACACAAAACACTAATAACGAGCGATCCTGCATGTTAATTTTAATAGCCGCCAACCGGTCACTATCACACGCTATCACTGACACTGCCGGGAAGGATGACTTTCTCCACAGGATGGCAACACCTCCGTACGGCCGCCCACGTATCATTCCAGCTGACGTGTCCATAGCCGATTTACCAGTATAGCTGAACTCGTTACTTATGCTTCCTAAGAACGGAATATCGTGAGGAAGTAACCAAGTTTCCTGTAGGCATATAATGTCGGCTGACGAGCATAGGTCTCGTATTTGATCAACAGATCTGACTACGTTTTTGCAGTTAAAACTAATAAATTTACTAGTCATTATTCTTATTTATTTAATCCACTGTTTCTCGGTGTGCCAGGAGCTCTGCGCCTAAAGGCCACGTAAGGTCGAAAAGCGATGCCGTCTGGCCAAAAATCTTCTTTCAAAAATATGTCTTCCTTATGCTTTGGTATAAGGATTTTATATGCATCGTAATCTTTTGATCGTTTCATACTATTCTTTTCAACCACAGCGTTAATGTTAGTTTTATTCTTAATGTAACTAACAATGTCACACACGGACACCTCCTTCGATACGTTATAAATATAAATTGGAGTTTTGATCTCTGCCGCTCTGAAATTAGAAGACTGATCAACTGCCGAGCCTCTTTTTCCTACAAAACGATTCCTCAATTTTTGCCTCTGTATTTTTATCCATTCTTCACTCGGTTTTTGAACTTTCCAATCACCGTTAGCCGCTGTGTCTGCAAAAGATTTCTTGACCGTAGCGCTATTGCTCGCGGCAGCCGTGTGTATCTCGGTCGTCTGTACAGCTGGCAGCGCAGGCGCAACCGCCGGCATAGATTCAACTGTGTCAACTGTGTGCGCTCCCCGCCCACTTCCCGACTGCGGTGGCGCAAGTTCCGGTATAGATACAACCTGCAGCGCAGGTACGACCGACGGCGGAGGCGCAGGCGGCACCGGGCCGGTCAGCTGATACTGGTGAGTCATCGTCATAGTTCGCGCGCACTCAGTAGGATTATTTTTGTTGTTTACTGCCTTGTCTTTGCTCGACAGATTTTTATTTTGTTCAGGGCTTTTCTGACACTCTTGTTTGTCCTTTTTATTTGAAGGCAAGGTGGAGCAGGAGCTAGGCAAGCTCTCAAAGTGGCTCGCAAGCTGATTGACAGACAAACTCTTTGGAAGTGAACAGCTGCGATTTAGACTCGAGTTTAGGCTAGTATTTTTGCTTAAGCTTAGCGGTACGTGTTCATTGCTCTCTCGTGAAAATACTATACCCATCGGCCCGCTGTTACACTCGTAGCTTTCCAAATTATATTTTGAAGCTCCTCGTATTTTATTAACGTTGTCATTACACTCAAAATAGTTCACGATTGACGCCTTTTTAAGCGATTCAAGGTCACGTTTTAGGTCTTGTACGGAAGCGAAAGTAGCATATTCCTCTTTTATTTGGCTTATTTCACTTTGTACTTTAACTACGTCTTTGAGCAATCTTGTCACATCGACGTGATCAAATAACACAGGTGGTAGTTTTTCTAGGTCCCTTGCGACGAAAATTGGGATATTGGTTTTGTTTGGATCACACGATTTGATGAAGCATACTATGTCTTCAATATTCCTCTGCACCTTACCACTTCCTTTCCTTTTTCTTATTTTTAATTCACTTGGAACCGATTCAAACAGCAATTTTTTGGCCGTTACGATGTCTTCGTTTGAAAATGCACTCGAGCAAATACGGCATATGCTCTCCTCGTCCATCACATCACACTTGTTGCAAATAAATGCTAAAACTTCGTTTATCACGATATTGCACTGGGTGCATTTTACCACTTTTGAGGACATTTTGACCTCTTTTCGGCACAGTAACTGTACGATACGGAAAAACGCGCGTGATCGCAGTGACGCGTGCGCCGAGACTGATAGTGGGTGGAGGAATGTTAGCACAAGTAACCCAAGGGCCACTACGGGTGACCCTTAATGCTTGCTGCTTGAATATGCTAGGTGAATTATATTTACTAGTGACCGATAGCGAAAATTCAAAACCGGCTGGTGATAGGGAACAACTTTTTCAAATTCTCCTTCATATGACCTATGTTCTGCAGGGAAAGTTGTTCCTTGCTACCAGCCGGTTCTGAGTTTTCACTCTCGGTCACTTACGGTGCTCAGACTTGGTCTTTTACGGAAGCATGAGGTCCAGCCTCAAGATTTGCCAGGGAACAATGGAGCGCAGTATGTTAGGCCAGAAACTGATTGATCGGGTCAGGAATACCATACTGCGCTCTAAAACACAAATATCTGGCCCGAGCAGCATCTAAACTGAAATATGACTGGTCCGGTCACGTCTGCCGCATGCCAGAAGAACTGTAGGAAAAACAACTACTTTGTGGAAGCCACCCATCGCAAACAGACGCCGCGGAAGACCCCGTCATAGGTTGCGCGATGAGCTGGACAAATTCTTAAAGGACTGGTATGCGGAAGCCCAGGAAAGAACTAGATGGAAGGAGAAGAAGTAGGCCTTTGTCCAGCGAGACGAGACTTACAGTGAGCATCCCTAAACACCATAAGGCGGGCTCGGGGCCGGCGCTGTAGATGAGCCGCACGATGCCGCTGGCGAGCAGCGCGCGGGTGCCGGACGACCGTGGTAGCCACGTGACCAGTGTGTATATACGTACAGTGAGCATCCCTAGACACCATAAGGCGGGCTCGGGGCCGGCGCTGTAGATGAGCCGCACGATGCCGCTGGCGAGCAGCGCGCGGGTGCCGGACGACCGTGGTAGCCACGTGACCAGTGTGTATATACGTACAGTGAGCATCCCTAGACACCATAAGGCGGGCTCGGGGCCGGCGCTGTAGATGAGCCGCACGATGCCGCTGGCGAGCAGCGCGCGGGTGCCGGACGACCGTGGTAGCCACGTGACCAGTGTGTATATACGTACAGTGAGCATCCCTAGACACCATAAGGCGGGCTCGGGGCCGGCGCTGTAGATGAGCCGCACGATGCCGCTGGCGAGCAGCGCGCGGGTGCCGGACGACCGTGGTAGCCACGTGACCAGTGTGTATATACGTACAGTGAGCATCCCTAGACACCATAAGGCGGGCTCGGGGCCGGCGCTGTAGATGAGCCGCACGATGCCGCTGGCGAGCAGCGCGCGGGTGCCGGACGACCGTGGTAGCCACGTGACCAGTGTGTATATACGTACAGTGAGCATCCCTAGACACCATAAGGCGGGCTCGGGGCCGGCGCTGTAGATGAGCCGCACGATGCCGCTGGCGAGCAGCGCGCGGGTGCCGGACGACCGTGGTAGCCACGTGACCAGTGTGTATATACGTACAGTGAGCATCCCTAGACACCATAAGGCGGGCTCGGGGCCGGCGCTGTAGATGAGCCGCACGATGCCGCTGGCGAGCAGCGCGCGGGTGCCGGACGACCGTGGTAGCCACGTGACCAGTGTGTATATACGTACAGTGAGCATCCCTAGACACCATAAGGCGGGCTCGGGGCCGGCGCTGTAGATGAGCCGCACGATGCCGCTGGCGAGCAGCGCGCGGGTGCCGGACGACCGTGGTAGCCACGTGACCAGTGTGTATATACGTACAGTGAGCATCCCTAGACACCATAAGGCGGGCTCGGGGCCGGCGCTGTAGATGAGCCGCACGATGCCGCTGGCGAGCAGCGCGCGGGTGCCGGACGACCGTGGTAGCCACGTGACCAGCGCCGCGGATATGCCCGACACGCACCACACCACCAGCGATAGGTGCTGGCCCAGTTCTGGGGAGATGAACGTGTTATAAGATAAACAAGTTTTTTTAAATGTTTTGGAACATCAAAACAAAAAATCAAAACATTTAATTCTTAATAGAAATTAAGATTCTCTTTATGAATTCACTCACATTCTAATTCACTCTTAAGAAAGAGAAAATTTGTTCGACAAAATTTTCTCCTGAACCGCATTTAGAGTAGGAACTCTTCTAAATGCGGCTCAGGCGGGAAAAAATAAAAACATCACAGCTTCTCAATCTCCATAAAATATAAATCCCATCAAAAATTCTAAACGTAAAAGTGAAATAGTCGCACTTACTAGGATTTTCTGCTTGGAATGGGTAAAAGAATGCGACAATGACGTTGATGAGAACAGCGAAGTTGAACAGAATATTGCTCCACAGTGACATGTAAGAAGACACCCAGAACAGTAGAGGTTGTCCTGAAACAATAACATCAGACAAAATTAAACCAGACCACAGCTCGTCTGCATAAAGGCAAAACCGGATAATTGCAATAAATGATGTTTTGAGCTAGATCGATTTGAAAGTTTGGACATCAATATGAACGGCTTTTAAAATGATCTGAATCATTGTAATGCGCATAGTAATGCGCCTGTTTTTGTAAAGTGATTAAGCTATCCGATTATTTTTTCACCACTTTCATAAGACTTCTAGTTTTCTTATAATTTAAAAAAAGTTTGGCCTGTTCACTGGCTATTAGTTTTCGCAGTAACGAACTTTATTTGGTTCTGCCTGTAAGCTTGAATTTGAAGCTATAAGGTTGGTGAGTTTGTTTAATGTCGTTTACAGCGTTTTATATGATACTGTTTTTGTAAAATTCCCCTATAAGTGCACATAGCTGGTTTATCCAGAGTAAATTTGTACCAAACTTATCATTTTATTCGGTTTTTTCACCGACTAACTCGGGAACTAAGCAAGCTATCTATTTTCTGAATTTTACCTGTAGAGAGATCTCAATTTCCTGAACACAAATATATTTAACTCATTATTGCAAAAAGTTAAATTTATCCGGTTTTGCCTTTAAGCAACGACAGTACGTATTGATAATACAGGGTAGACAAAAAAGTGGGGTACACTTTAAAATTTCAGTTCAATCAAAATATATTTTTCACCTCACCAGCTTGAAAAGAACTATTTGGCTGCGAAAATTTAGTCGGCAAAGGTCGTCTTTAACCATCGTTCGAAATTCAAATCACATTTCTCAACTTGTTGAGAAAAGTAGTGGAGAAAAGTAATTTGAATTTCGAACATCTAATTTAACACTAAAGATTTCAAAAACGAGTCGTAATAAAGGCGGCGATTTCAGAACGAAAACTTCTAAATATTGACATTTTGTAAAATTTCTGAACGCATCTTTGAAAATTTGTTTGGCGGGATTATTTGTAGACTAAATTCAAGGCAGTACCTATAGTCACACCCTTCGCCTAGCCATAAAGAACAAAACCTTAAAAACATAAATTTTTTACTGGTAGAGGTGAAAAGTTGTGTGTACCACACGAAAGCAAACAAATTTACAACTCGTGCTTTTGAATCCCTCATTGAGCTCAGGATACTACTTTAGAATCACTCGCTACGCTCGTGATTCAATTTTAGTATCCTTCGCTACCTCGGGTTTCAAAATTAGCACTCGCAGCAAAAATCAATTTTGCTTTCTTGTTGAACAAATAACTATTATTCGTTTGCAACATTATTTCAGCTCGCTAAGCTGGCATTTTGTATCTTCTGCTGTTTGTTCACAATCACAACATTCCGGTCTGTTTTTTTGTAGATCATGGACAAAAAAACATATCTTTTTTTTGCGTCTTTTTCATATTACATGACATTTGAGTAAGACGTCAACAATAATGTTGCCATTTCGGGTCCCCTTCTTTTGTGAACCAGGTAGTATAATTGTTCGGTTGCTTACCGCGCAGCTTCTTTTGCCACTTCATCTCGTGGAAGAGGTTGTCGAGCCGGCTGAAGAAGTCGGCGACCTTGCTGCCCTGGTCGTCGCGCTCAGCCGACTGCAACACCCTGTGCTTACTAGAAATACATAATTTTATTAGCTCAAAATTATGTTATGGTATGTTAGTATGTACATTAAGATGTTCCGTTAAAATATAAAAGGTATCACATTACCTCTCGGCGGGGAGGTACTCGCAGATCTCCGGGATCGGGAACACTATCTGCTCCATGCTCCGGTCCGTTCTGACGATCTGCGGAAACGGGTAGTGTTACGGTAAATAAAATGCCATAAAATGTACAAACCATAGGGCCATGACGTAGCCACTTTATGTCTTAAATTTATTATTAAATGCTACAAACCCTAATCATTTTGCTACGGTAACGAATAAATTGAACATCATCTAATTAACCTTTCTTCTTCTTAATTTAAGAGCTATGCTCTTGTCGGTGGAGCAACCGCCATTCGTTTCTATTCTCCGCCAGAGTTTCAACCTTCATACGGTTGAAATTAAAGTGAAAAAAAGGAGTGCTGGCCCAGCTGACGATGATGATGACGATGAAAGGAGTGTTGACCATAGTTTATTTATTATGCTTTTATACTCGTAGATTAAATATTTTGGGATCAAAAGCTGTTACCAGATGATGAAACCATTGACCTAATGACAAAAAAGGTCCTTCTTATTTTCTTACTTCAATCTGCGCCGTGTGAGTACGGTAGTATTGCAGCGGCGCCGCGTTTGGCCCGCTCGCCGTCGACCGCACGAGCGATGCGAGCTCTTTGTTGTGGGTGGCCAGCTGGTGACATAGAATATAGATGTTGTGGCCCACCTGCAATTATATAAACACATTTCATTGTAAAACATACATACATACTGCAGTGTAGAAAAGTAAAATAATAAAGAAATGTAGGGTAAGCTTGTAATCTTTGCATTGCGAAATAAACTGTTGAACGAACGGACGCTAACGGAATTTAACAATTGGCAAACAAGGATAAAAAGCGAAAGAAATAATCACGAACAATGAGAATATATCACGCCCTTGCGTCCCCGCTAGAGAGCCTTAACAGCTGAAAGAAACTGCCATTTGCAACACGTCTGATAAAAGTTTGGAGTCATTCAGAAGACAGTGCATCACCATAGAGGCAGGTTAAATACACATCAACTCTCAATTCCCTTAGGCCTTAGTCGCTTCTTACGACACCCACGGGATAGGTATGGGGGTGATGCTATTCTAAGCCGGCACCACACGGCATACATATAATGATAATATTCACATAATAATAGACCAAACTTCTTGAAAACTAGAAAAGTCGTCTGTATAATTTCTTTGGGGTGCATAATTTCTGAAATTAAATTAAAGATTCACCATTCAGGATGTTTAGTTTTCGTATAAAATGGGCGCGCGGTGCTGGCAACACTGTCCTGTCATTCACGTCCTCTGCCGTCGCTCGCTTGGTTGATGCGAATTGTAATTATAAATGGTGTAATTTAGTGTGCTTTCGGTGTTCTCGTGTGGTTTTCCCTGTTCGGTGGGGAAGAGAACCAAGTGTATTTGGTTCCGGCGCTTTGATTGTCAGTCGGTTCGATAACCACGCGGCCGTCGGAAAAAAATAACCTTACTTTTAGTCACCCGCGCGTCCAGTGTCCTTTGGTTCGCGTATTGTACAGTAAAACGTGTTGCTGTCGCGAGCAGTGGTGTGCGGGAGAAATCTTTGTTACTGTGTGTTAAACATTGTTTGATGTCGAACTATGAACAATAGTACTCAAGTGCTTGTGAAACTTGTTGGACGGAGTACCACGCGAGCTGGTGCCCGGGTACAGTAAGTCTAGTACCTAAGTCCCAATCCAAAAGTCTTCCTCAAACCTGATACCTATTTTTCCTGTCAAAAACTAGACTTACAAGGAAACGACGGCGTCATCGTTCGCTCGGTAAGCAATTGTTGCTGGGCCCTGTTTAAGTAGATTTTGGACACAAGAATTTCTCGGCCGGAAACTTTCCGGAACAAAATTCTCTCATTAAATTTATTTTATTTAGCTATAGTAAAGAGCACTACGAATCGTAGTCAAATGTTGTTCCGAGGCTGATCGACCATTTAGTTTTAGATTTTAAGATAACTTTAATTTGCTTCCACTGCGCTAAGATCAGCTTCGGAATCAAACATTTTTTGGTAGCAGAGCGTGGTTGCTTTATTGCAACATAGTTAGCCGTAATTTAGTATTAAGCGTGTTTTTTATATTACCCACATATTTTATTATTTTTGGAAAATATTGTTTCGGTTTTTAATTGTGTCAGAATTGTTTGCCTAGTGACCGGTACCACGTCGGTACTGGCTATGCCAGTCAACGAACATTTGTTTAGTGGTATTTGTTTATTGTTTTTCGTTTTATTAAGTCGAGTGTGTAAAAGTTGGTACCATGGCTCCTCGATCGCCAGGTATAAGGCTGCTATAGGGTCAGGATTAAGGTGGTTTACTACCACAGCGGCAATGATCGGCCGCGAGGACCGGGAGGACGCGCTCTTGAAAAGTGCACAACAGGTAGATGAACGGGTTCGGTTTGTGTCGGATCAACTCACAGAGTGCCTCATTCTCCTTGAGGAGACTCCTAACCCTGAAGATCAGGAGCGGGTCGAGGCCGATGTAAGC
Organism: Phthorimaea operculella; assembly: GCA_024500475.1. NCBI lineage: Eukaryota > Metazoa > Arthropoda > Insecta > Lepidoptera > Gelechiidae > Phthorimaea > Phthorimaea operculella. The sequence continues at coordinate 3,332,895 of JANFCV010000051.1, read as the reverse complement.
CAGTGCTTGGAGCTGGCACAGGGCATTGAGCAGGCAGCTGCGAACATAACTAGGCGACGTGACGGAAAGGGAGAGCCATTCCGTGGTAAAGTGGGACAAGGATTACAGGTGCCTCTTCCGCCTGTTACGGTTCCAGTCTTTGCAGGCGATTACGCCGACTGGCCGGCGTTTGAGGACCTGTATAGCAGTGTGGTCCACACACGGACGGACATAACGCCGGCGTACAAGATGGCTCAGCTGATGTCCAGGCTACATGGAGAGCCTCATGAATTGCTGACGCATTTGGCTGTCTCGGATAGCAATTATGAGGTGGCGTGGAAGATCCTTACCGACCGGTATCGGAACAAGCGCCTGATTGTAGACAGGCTGTTAGACCAGTGGCTGTCAATACCAACCATAACGCGAGGTACGGACCTCCGCGAGAAAATCTTCCACCCAGTCAGTGTCGCGGTCAGCGCACTAGAGCGACAGGGTTTGCCAGTGGCGGGCTACGGTTATATCTTGGTCCACACAGTGCTTCGCCGCCTGCCGAGCGAAATGGTCGCTCGATTCGAGCAGCTCCATGGGGCAAGTCCTCGGACCACCTCCCGACCTACGAGGATCTGAAGTCGTTCCTCGAGGCCGAAAGCAGGCGAGTGGACGTCCAGGCTGGTGAAGCCCTCGCAAGGAGACCTCTGCCCCTCGCCACCCGGAACGGCCGGGTGCATCGGCGCGAGGAGGCAACAGTGGGCAACCCAGGCGGTACAACACCGCATTGGAATCAGGGTGTGCCTACTGCAGGGAGACAGGCCACGGGGTGGCAGCGTGTCAGGAGTTTGCTGCGCAGCGGGTTCAGAGGAGACGGGGTGTGGCACAGCAGAGGCGTTGGTGTTTTCGGTGCCTGGGGCCGCATCAGGTGCGAGTGCCCTTCAAGCACCAACTGTAGGTACTGCCAGGGTGCACACCATCCGCTGCTTTGCATGAATCGCTCCGGAGGCGCCGGGGCAGCGCTGGATCGGATCAGCGAAGGAGCCTGCCCACCAAGGGAGGAGCAACGCTCCCCACCCCTCCAAGGAGGAGCCCACCTCCGCATCGGTCACAGGGACAGGCAGGGGGACGTCAACAGACGGAGCCCACTTACCCAAGGACGTGGGGACGATCCCCACCACGGCAGCAGGTGCTGGATTGGGGAGGGCGGCACAGGAACGTGGCCAGGACACCCATCCCAGGTACGGGATCCAACGGGCGGGTGTCAGGGGAGCACTAGGCAGCCACCAGGGTACATGCAGTATTCTGCGGGCTTGAGCCACCTGGTTGGGTCTCAAGACCCACGCATGCCTCCGCCTATGCCTGAGTACCCGCGACTACAGGCGCAACCTCGGTACGGACGTTTGCCGTCGGGGTACTATAGAACTCCAGCCATGGCCTTTATGGGCAGACCTCCCTACCAGCAGGAGTGGGACCCATACACAGGTTTGGGTAGTGAGGGGAGGATGAAGCTGTAGGCATCGGGGGCCTAAATGTGCCTGACATTCGGGGTCAGACGAACTTTGAGTTCGCATTAGGTAGCACATGTACAGGGTCAGCTATCAAGTCTCAGCCGTGGTGCTGGATGAAGTGGTTGGGAAACTCCTCTGGTTAGGTTACCACCAACGGTAAGAGGGTTAACCACAGGGTTGGAGTTAGCTGATCCTGATTTTGATACTCCTGGTACGGTGGACGTACTTCTCGGGTCAGACGTCCTCGGGAGATTATGGTGCGGTAGGAAGAAGGTACTCCAGGAAACTGGTTTGGTGGCCGTAGATACCACAGGGGTATGTTGTTTTCGGCCCAGTTTGGAGACCTCAGGACCTACCAGAAGGGGATCCGGTCCTCTATGGTAGTGTGCTGTCAGAGGTGCTGCAGAGGTTTTGGGAGTCTGAAGAGCCGCCCACGGCGGACAGACGGAAGCCAGAGGATGACGAGTGCGAGTTGTTCTATCAATACAACACTGCGAGATGCCCGTCAGGCAGATTCGTGACCAGGCTACCTTTTCTCCCAAACCGCCCCGCTTTAGGTAGTTCGCGACAGCTCGCGGAACGGAGACTACTCGGAATGGAGCGGAAGATGAGGCGAGACCCAGCACTTCGGCAGAAGTATATAGAATTCATGCGGGAATATATTCAATTGGGCCACATGTCGGTGTCCAGCCTGGATTGGAGGTGTGTCGAGCATTATTACATTCCACACCTGGCTGTCTTGAAGTCACCTGAGGCGAAAATACGGGTGGTGTTTGACGGTTCTGCTCCTACCTCGAATGGTGTGTCTGTGAACCAATGTTTGCACGCGGGTCCTAAATTGAACCGGGACATTGTGGACATTCTCACAGACTTTCGGTTACACCAGGTAGCGTTCGTCGCAGACGTCAAAATGATGTTTCGCCAAACCATGATACATCCGGATGACCGTCGGTATCAGCTGATTTTGTGGCGTGAGAGCCCAGATGAGCCGATGGTTACATACGAACTTAACACGGTGACGTATGGACTTAAGCCAAGTCCGTATTTGGCAGTACGTACGCTGCGAGAGTTGGCCGCACAGGAAAGGGTAAGATACCCTCGAGCCGCAGCAGTACTGGATCGCGACGTCTACGTGGACGATATCTGCACGGGTGCTGATAGCGTGGAGCAGGCGCTAATTCTACGAGACGAGCTGATCGCGATCATGGGTTCAGGAGGTTACGAGTTGCGGAAATGGTTGTCCAGTTGCCCAGAGCTCCTGGCTGGTTTGCCAGGCGAGTTCCATCAGGACCCGCACCTCTTTGAGAACCCGGACAATCCAAATACGTTGGGCATCCTCGGGGTGCAATATAGGCCAACGCATGACGTATTCACGTACAAGATCGAGCCCGACCTTTTGGAGAAAACTTGGACTAAGCGGTCGGTACTGTCGACAATCGCTAGAACGTTCGATCCTAGCGGATGGATCGCCCCGGTTACGTTCATGGCGAAGTGCTTTTTACAAAGGTTGTGGCTAGCCAACTTAGGATGGGACGACCAACTCTCCGGAGAGTTGTTGAAGGATTGGCTCAAGTTTGTGACCACCTTACCAGGGATTGTGCACATCGCGATACCCCGCAAGTTAGTCCCATCGGTGGGATGTAAGGCTACCCTACATGGGTTTTGTGACGCCTCGGAGCGAGGGTACGCGGCAGCTGTATACCTTCGGACAGCAAGTTCAACGGGAACTGTGCACGTGCGTCTGGTTATGGCCAAAAGTAAGGTGGCACCAGTCAGAACTAGATGGACCATCCCCAAATTGGAATTGGCAGGGCAGCTCTTCTAGCGCGCTTGCTAAATCATGTAACCTGCAATCTGCGTGGTACCATCAACTTGGATGAAACGGTGTACGCGTGGACTGACAGTCGGATAGTTCTGTGCTGGTTGCAGACGTCGGTACATACACTTGAGGTTTTCGTGGCAAATCGGGTGTCACAGATTACGGGGTCGGAAACTCCGTTAGTGTGGAGGCACGTACCGGGAGAATGGAACCCAGCGGACTGCGCTTCGCGCGGGTGCAGGGCACCTGATTTGGTGAGTCACCCACTGTGGTGGGGACCTCAATGGCTGACTGAGTCGCCGCAGGAATGGCCATTCAACGAGTGCAGGGCGCCGCTTGGGCCACCTGATCGAGGTTTGCGAGTGAACGTGGGGCAACTCGTACCGAAGCCTAACCCAGCCTTCTTTCTGGAACGGTATAGCTCCCTCGACAAACTTCTTGGGGTGACAGGTTGGATCAAACGGTTCGTGAACAACTGCAGGAAGCCTCAAGCAGAACGGAACTTTACACCTGTCCTCTCGCCTGCGGAACGGAATGCGGCTCTATGCTCATTGGTTAGAGTCGTCCAGGCGGAACATTTTGAAGAGGAGGTCAGGCTGCTCAGGGATGGACGTGGAAAGCTGAAGGGAGGAATTGTGCGCCTCAACCCATTCCTGGATGAGCAAGGTGTGCTCAGGGTTGGAGGCAGACTTCGGAACGCTAGCCTGCCCTTCTCGGCTCGGCATCCACTGTTACTTCCAAAAAGGGGACCCTTAGTTGAGCTCTTAGTCAGGGATCGTCATGAGAAAAACTCGCACGCGGGCTGTAATGCGCTATTGGCCATCCTACAGCGCGAGTTCTGGATCTTATCGGGACGACGAACGGTACGTAGCGTTGTGTTTAGGTGCTTGCCTTGTTACCGCTTGAAGGCAGCCACAATGCAGCCACAGATGGGAGATCTCCCACCGGACCGGGTGACGGAGGCCTGGACGTTTGCAGGTGTGGGAACGGATTTCGCAGGCCCTTTCATGGTGAAGGCATCACGCCTGCGGAACGCAAAGTCTATCAAGGCGTACTTGTGCGTGTTCGTGTGCCTAGCCACCAAGGCCGTCCACTTGGAGCTCGTGGCCGACCTTTCTACGGAGGCCTATTTGGCAGCGCTGGAGAGATTTACGTCGCGACGAGGGCGACCAGCGCTGATCAGGTCGGATTGTGGTACCAACTTTAAGGGTGCTGATCGGTGTATGAAGGAAATTGTAACGTTCTTAAGGGAGAACGAAGAAGCCATCAGCACGGGCCTCTCCCGTCAGGGCATTACTTGGGTGTTCGATCCACCAGCGTGCCCTCACTGGGGTGGTATTTTTGAAGCGGTTGTAAAGTCCGCTAAGACGCATTTGTTGCGCGTTGTAGGGTTAACAATTTTGACTTTCGAGGAGCTGGCGACCGTGTTTTGTAAAATTGAGGCTGTACTCAATTCGCGTCCTTTGTGTCCGCTCAGCTCAGACCCAAATGATTTAGAGGCCCTGACGCCAGGGCATTTCTTAATTGGCCGCCCACTTAACGCCTTGCCGGAATATCCCTATACGGAGGTGAATAGCAATCGTTTGTCGCGTTATCAGTTGTTGCAGCAAATGACTCAAAACTTTTGGAAGCGTTGGTCGCTTGAGTACTTGCACATTCTGCAGCAACGCCTTAAGTGGACGGACAGGACTGAACCCCTGCATTGGGGATCTCGTTCTGGTTAAGGATGTCAACCTACCGCCACTGCGTTGGCGCCGGGGGCGCATTCTCAACCTGTTTCCGGGTAGTGATGGCACTCCTCGAGTTGCAGAAGTTCAGGTGGGGGATTCAGTCCTTAAGCGAGCAGTAGCTACATTATCACGCCTGCCATGCATAGAGCGGACCGATGGGTCGGTCCGGGGCGGGTGAATGTTTAGTTTTCGTATAAAATGGGCGCGCGGTGCTGGCAACACTGTCCTGTCATTCACGTCCTCTGCCGTCGCTCGCTTGGTTGATGCGAATTGTAATTATAAATGGTGTAATTTAGTGTGCTTTCGGTGTTCTCGTGTGGTTTTCCTGTTCGGTGGGAAGAGAACCAAGTGTATTTGGTTCCGGCGCTTTGATTGTCAGTCGGTTCGATAACCACGCGGCCGTCGGAAAAAATAACCTTACTTTTAGTCACCCGCGCGTCCAGTGTCCTTTGGTTCGCGTATTGTACAGTAAAACGTGTTGCTGTCGCGAGCAGTGGTGTGCGGGAGAAATCTTTGTTACTGTGTGTTAAACATTGTTTGATGTCGAACTATGAACAATAGTACTCAAGTGCTTGTGAAACTTGTTGGACGGAGTACCACGCGAGCTGGTGCCCGGGTACAGTAAGTCTAGTACCTAAGTCCCAATCCAAAAGTCTTCCTCAAACCTGATACCTATTTTTCCTGTCAAAAACTAGACTTACAAGGAAACGACGGCGTCATCGTTCGCTCGGTAAGCAATTGTTGCTGGGCCCTGTTTAAGTAGATTTTGGACACAAGAATTTCTCGGCCGGAAACTTTCCGGAACAAAATTCTCTCATTAAATTTATTTTATTTAGCTATAGTAAAGAGCACTACGAATCGTAGTCAAATGTTGTTCCGAGGCTGATCGACCATTTAGTTTTAGATTTTAAGATAACTTTAATTTGCTTCCACTGCGCTAAGATCAGCTTCGGAATCAAACACAGGAAAACAAAAGATTAGTTACGTGAAACATATGTAGTATTTGTGTCAAAAAACATTAAAAGGCGGAAGTTGGGTTAAGTCAAAGACGCAAAATGCTTGTAACAAGTGCAAAAATTTAAAAGCCGCGAAATGCCTAAAAGCATAATGTCAAATAATGACTTACTTCTTTCGGTGAGACGCCTTGTAATGGTGCTTCGTCGTCTGAATCCGATTCAGTGTCCATCGCGTGCTCTTGGTGAAAGGCGGAGCACGCAACATCTACCTGTGATACAATGGAAAACATACAATATTTTAAGCGAATGATCTTTTCAGAATGTTTTTGACAAGCAAAAGGAAGAACAGCGATCGAGCCAACGACTCGATGAATACTATAATACTTATAGTGTAACGGTTTTTCAACTGCCTTCTATGGGCGTGAGCTGTACGACGCGGAATGTACGCGCGTACCGTCCGCGTGCGAAGTTTACCTTACTTAGGGCGTTTATGCACTACAAGGGATTATACTGTCCGGCATTCCGATTTTTTACGGTCCGGTATGGAACGCCATTAATCTACATACTGGCTTGTGCACTATACGTACAGTCTAGCAAAAAAGAGTCAAAAAATGAGGGCGCCAATTTGTATGAAATTTCAAAATTAAATGGCAACATTGACTATGAATGGCAACAATTTAGTATGAATTTTTTTAGTTCCATTTTATTTAATTTCTACTCTTTTTTGCTGGGCTGTAATTTTACTGTCCGACATTTGCATAAGCCAATTCATTGGTTTTTGCATGCCACACCGGACCCGACCGTAAAAAGTCCTTGTAGTGCACAAACGCCCTTACAGTATTTACGGTACAAAATAAATTAGTAAAATTCGCGCGAATACACGCATTGCGAGTCCGCGGACAAAATGCGTCACGCAGCGCACGCAATACTTCTATACACATGGTTGTGTAACAAATAAAGCTAGGATTGTTATAATGTTTTGTAAGTACAAACAAGGTACAAACATAGCAAGGGACTAAAGAGTTACATTAAACACTAATGTCATGTCTTTATCTATGCCCGTAGCCTAGCGACTGTTATTCTTTGATTGTCAGTAAATACAAAATGCTGAATAATTTATAAGAGATACTTTTAATTCCGTAAAACTGGCGACGATATGCCTGTAGATATAAAAAAGCTCAAGAATGCCAGGGGCATCCTAAAAGGCACCCTTACGCGCAATTACAATGCGCTTAACGACCCGGAACTTACACCTTCAACCGAAGAAATCGAAACTACGATCGAGCTCACTCGGAGCACCTTACAGTCGTTCCACGACATACAAAAACAAATAGAGCACGAAACGGAAGCAGATAAAATAGAAGAAGAAGCAAACTACAGGTTCGAATTCGAAAAATTATATACATTACTGAACGGTAAGCTACGCCAATTACACAAGCAGCAAACACCTTTAACGAACCCTACAGAAGCTGGAACTCAGCATCACTTACAAAGGGACCTCATACCGAAAATCAATTTCGTCCCACTACAAGCAAATGAAACCTTCAAGAACTTTACAGACAGACTTAAAGTATATCTATTGATGAATCGAATAACCGACCCCAAAATAAAAGTATATACCTTACTATCCACAATACCTCCAGAACTACACCAAAGAATCCACGATCTCTGCTCACCGGAAGATCCAGTCAATATAGAATTCGATGAACTTATTTCAACTCTTGATGCTTTCGTGGACCCGAAACCCAGTATATGGGCATCCCAACATACATTTATATCGAGAACACAACAAGCTGATGAATCAATCGCCACATTCGCATCAGAGCTAAAAAGATTGACCTTAAATTGTGATTTCAAGTGCCCGAGCTGCAAAAAACCTACAATTGACTCCTTCTTATCGCTTCAACTAATAAGAGGAATAAAAGATGGTGAGATACGGACAAAGTTATTGCAAGAGAAAGACACACTTCCATTTACTACACTCGTTCAGAGGGCCTCCGTAATGGAGTGCGGAAAAAGAGAAAACACAGAGATTACAAATACGATAGCCAATAGAACAGAACCAGAAACAATTAACAAAGTGTCAACTAAAGCGTATACCAAAACCACGCAATTCAGGCCACCCACTTCAATAAAAGACTTGAAAGGAAAGTGCTACCGATGTGGATTAGAATCACACAGAGCCTCAGAATGTGGTGCCATCTCCAGTACATGCCGAAAATGTCAAAAACAAGGACACCTAGCCAGAGTATGCCTCCAACGAAACGTAAACACGCACCAACTCGACGAATCGACTAGTGACGTCAACGACGAAAACATTGCAAACATCAATCTACTTAGAAGCGAAATAATCCCGAAATACTTCGTATCATTACAAATAGAAAATAGAAAAGTCAAAATGGAATTTGATACCGGTGCTGCACTCGCATCGATGTCACTAAAAGAATTCAAAGCCTTAAATACCTCTAAGAAAATCTTCAAGACCGACATGAAATTCACTACTTACACCGGAGAAATAATTAAAGCGTATGGAGTTGCCTACGTAAGATGCACGTACAAGAACATCACCTTTTACGATAAACTTTATATCATAAACGCCGATGTCGACGCAATGTTCGGGAGAAGCTGGATAGAAAAGTCAAAAATAGAATTGGCAGATGTACGAAAGGTAGACACTTCCACCCAACCCACTTCCCTGAAACTCGATGACTTACTCGAAGAATACACGACTACAGTATTTAGCGCAAAACTAGGAGAAATACCAAACTTCAGAGGTCACCTAACATTAAAAGAAAATGCCCAACCTATATTCATAAAACCACGAAGAATTCCGTACGCATTAAAAGAAAAAGTAGACAAAGAAATAGAACGCCTATGCGAAGAGAAAGTTATTACAAAAGTAGACCACTCAGATTGGGGTACTCCAGTGGTACCTATCGTCAAACCGAATGGCAGCATCAGACTATGCGCCGACTACAAAGTAACCCTAAACAAGGAAATTAAAGACGAAACATACCCTATCCCGATTATTGAAGATATTCTAGCAGAAATGAATGGAGGCCAGATCTTTTGTACACTAGATATCACCCAAGCATACCTGAACATGGTCATGGATGACGAAAGCGCCATGCTGCAAACACTGAGTACACACAAAGGAACGTACAAGGTCAACCGACTAATGTTTGGAGTGAAGGTTGCCCCGAGCCTTTGGCAAAAGTTTATGGACCAGCTTTTACAGGGCCTAGAAGGAGTTAAATGCTTTTTCGACGATATTATTATACAAGGAACTACAGAAGGTGAGCTACTGATTCGACTCAGACGAGTACTTGAAAAATTAAAAGAGTCCAACTTAAGAGTAAACAAAGATAAATGCCATTTCCTTCAGAAGAGTATCAACTACCTCGGATATACAATCGATAAAAACGGACTACACAAGAACAAAGACAAAACTAAGGCAATCATAAAGGCAGAACGACCAACAAACGTAAATGAACTCCGCACATTCTTAGGGATGGCAAACTACTACAACAAATTCATCCCCAACCTCGCCTCCATAACATACCCTTTGAACCAACTGCTAAAAAAACGTACTGATTACTATTGGTCAAGCGATTGCGAAAACAGTTTCTTAAAAATTAAAGAAGAAATATTAAGCGACAACGTCTTAATACATTTCGATGCGAACAAACCACTGATTCTTGCTACAGACGCGTCCCCTACAGGTTTAGGAGCCGTACTATCCCACAAGCTCCCCGACGGATCAGAACGACCAATTGCATTTGCGTCCAGAACCCTTACAACAAGTGAAACCAAATACAGTCAAATAGATAAAGAAGCAACCGCAATCTATTGGGGCGTGAAAAAGTTTTTCCACTATTGTTACGGACGAAAATTTACGCTGATCACCGACCACAAACCCCTTACCTCGATCTTCCACCCGCATCAAACTTTACCAGCTTTGAGTACAATGCGTTTGTTCCACTACGCACACTTTCTATCTGGATTTGACTATGACATACAATATAGAACATCTGAAAAAAATGCGAATGCAGATTACCTATCCCGCTTCCCCGTTGAAACTGTAAAACAAAATCGAGTCGATCAACACCACGCATTCCAACTTGAACAAATCAATCTACTAGAAATTTCACCAGAGATTATTGCATGTGAAACAGAAAGAGACCCCGAGTTACAACCCTTACTACAAGCTCTGCGCACAGGAAGGTCCTTGAGAGAAATCGGACAAAACGACAACGAATACACGTTGCAAAATGGTTGTATTTTAAGAGGAACGCGAGTTATGATCCCGCAAAATTTCGAGGACACATTTTAGAAGAACTACATACTGGCCATACAGGCATGAATAAAATGAAACTACTAGCTCGCAGTCACGTATATTGGACAAACATCGATAAAGACATAGAAAATAAAGTAAAATCATGTCGTACATGCCGGTTGGAACAAAACGAACCAAACAAAACTCCACTACACTGTTGGGAGACACCATCTGGACCATGGCAAAGACTACACATTGATTTTGCATTATCCGCAACCGGACACCAACTTTTATAATCGTAGATGCATTTTCAAAATGGGTTGAAATCATAGCTACAAAGACAACAACCAGTACATTCTGCATAGAACAGCTTAAAGAAATATTTTGCACCTTTGGAACCCCTTACATAATTGTATCGGACAATGGAAGACAATTTGTATCCCAAGAATTTAAATTCTTTCTAACATCCAACGGCATTGTGCACAAAACCTCAGCCCCATACCACCCTGCCACGAATGGACAAGCAGAACGCTTCGTTCAAACAGTGAAGAAGACACTAAAGAAATTAGAGGAGAGTGGAGACATAAAGGAAAAGTTAAGACAGACAAAATACAAACTACGTAGCACGCCAGGGCCAAGTGGAGCCACACCATATGAACTCATGTTCAGCTGGGAAGTCCGGACGCGACTTCACGCCATGCTCCGCCGCCCACCCGCCTCGACTAGACCCGACCGACTGAATCAGCCCACTAGATGCTTTGGCCCTGGAGACCGAGTGCAAGCCAGGAACTACACTACGCCGGGGCATAAGTGGGAGTTCGGCACTGTCGCTCGGCGTCTTGGACGGTTGCACTACGAGCTGCAGATGGACGGCGGCCTCACCTGGACCCGCCATGTAGACCAGCTGCTTCCAGCACCCTTGGTGCAGCCTTAGGGAATCGGGGGGGAGACGTGTCATGTCTTTATCTATGCCCGTAGCCTAGCGACTGTTATTCTTTGATTGTCAGTAAATACAAAATGCTGAATAATTTATAAGAGATACTTTTAATTCCGTAAAAACTAACACTTTAGAAAAGTTCCTAGAAGAAATTATAATTCCTAGGTATATCACTGAAACTTCGCATATAGGACGCTGGTTAAAACCAGGGGCGGATCTAGGGTGTGGATATAGGGGCGGGAGCCAGGGGCGCAGACCGAGGGGGGGCGCAAAACCAGACTCGCGCCGCTAGGGCGCGGGTTTGGAGTTCAAGCCTCGTAAGATTCGGGTTATTATTGAGAGCTAAGGGATAATCTTTTGCTTACCATAGGGCATAAATGGCGTTAAGGTGAAGCAATTATAATATTTTCCTGTCTGTTCATGAGAACAGAAAAAATATAAATAAATGTTAAATCTGGTCTCCGTGCCTTCCCTGAGGGGCGCGGGCGCTACGACACGAAAAGGGACGCGCCCTGCCAAACTGAGGGCGCCAATTCAAGTCAGCGAATACGGGCACAGAAATTTCTCGCATACCTAATAATTAGGGCAATAATGTGCCGGTCTTTTTAAATTTATGAGAATTAAGTAGTTATCTTATTTTAAAAACGAGTTTATTACTGTAACAAATCGTTATTTAGGGACGTTGAATTTTGTAAGGCCAGTTGGATCCGGGAAAAATATTTAAGGGCAGCAAATCGTGCAAAAAAGATCTCACTGGTGAAAAGACTGACATTGCAAAGGAACCCAATACAACTCTGCCGCCACTCTCGTCTAGTGCTGCCGCTACCACACCAGATTTAGTGTAAAAAGTCGAGCTCGCTTCGCTCGCAATACGTTTTGTATCTTAAGTGACGCCCCCTCTCGCAGTCCATTAGTGCTGCCACGATCACACCAGATTTAACGTGAAAAGCCAGGCTCGCTTCGCTCGCAATTAATTCTGTGCCAGACTGACGTCCTTTCTCGCAGTCCATTAGTGCTGCTACCACCACACTAGATTTAGCGTTAAAAGTCGAGCTCGTTTCGCTCGCAATACGTTTTGAGTCTCAGTGACACCCCCTTTCGCTGTTCATTAGTGCTGCCACCATCACACCAGATTTACCGTGAAAAGTCGGGCTCACTTCGCTCGCAATTAATTCTGTGCCAGGCTGACGCCCCCTATCGCAGTCCATTAGTGCTGCCACCACCACATCAGATTTACCGTGAAAAGTCGGGCTCGCTTCGCTCGCAATTAATTCTGTGCCAGGCTGACGCCCCCTCTCGCAGTCCATTAGTGCTGCCACCACCACATCAGATTTACCGTGAAAAGTCGGGCTCGCTTCGCTCACAATTCGTTATGTGTCAGACTGACGCCTCATCTCTCAGTCTATTAGTGCTGCTACTACCACACCAGATTAAGCGCGAAAACTCGGGCTGCTTACCAGCTGTTTTGGGTTCATATTGTACAATATCCGTTCAGCGTTGTTCTCCGAGTCGTTCCGGGACTCCATGATAGCCAATAACAGTTTCGATGCATTGTTCTTGAGTTCCAACACTAGCTCCATGCGGGTGCAGCCTAGTGGGTTGATGTCGTTTAGTATCAAAGCCGTTATTATGTCGAGCCCGTTGCTTTCGTGTGTTGCTATGCAGTTTTGGTTCTCGTGGCATGGACCTGACAAGAAATCAGATGTTAGAACAATCATCAATCATTTTTCATCATCACATATTCGTATCCACGGTCATCCACCCACTGCAGGATTAAGGCATTTTTTTAGGTCATATGCTTATTTCATTCACAAATATCCCGCCGATTTGGTGATGTCATCGGACCACCGGACTGATAGTCTGCCCACTGACCTCCTCAATTTTATCACTCGTTTTTTTAGTTAAAATTAGCAGCCTAAAACATGTATCTGCTGGAAGGATATTAGATACTTGAGGGTATTAGATGCTTAACGGTATAACAAACGCCAGAAAACCGGTTTGGCGAGGACAGTGCAAGATGTTGCTTTCCCAGGGGACATTGCTGCCCATTCTCTGGATGAATTTATCTCTTATTCACTGCAGCATCAAGCTTGTAGTGACCTCTCTCCCCTTACCTTGGCAGTACTCTGTGAGGGTCTCGAGCGTCTGGTTAATGAGCGCCACGTTGCCCTCGTTGATGTACAGCCCCAGGAGCCCCAGGCCTCCCGTGGTGGACCCGCAGATGCAGTCCAGGAACTGCAGCGTCTCCGACACCAGGTTGTAGTTCGTCTTGTTGTTCTGGTTGCGAAGTAGGTTCTGGAATAAAGCATTTTGTTTGTTTGACAATATGACCAATTACTAACTAGCAATTGTCTTCCAATCCGATTATATTAACATAACACAAAATAAACAGGGTAATTCGCTTTGGCTAAATATTGTATCTCATGGTTTCATTGTATTGTGTGTGGTTGTTTTCTTTATTCTCATTTCATTATTAGGGTCATAGTTAGTTGGGTAGTTTTAACTGAGCACTAAAAGGAACTTTTTGGTCACCAGTTTGCTGATTTACTTTTGGATACTCTTATTGATGACTTTGCTTATTGACTATTGGTTAATAGTAAAGCTTATTGTTATTAACCAATGGTTTGAATTAGCAGCTAATATCTGGACCTATCGAGAAATAGATTGGTTTACCGACGAATTATCATATACAACTTGTAAATGTAGTACTTGCGCAGCAGCTGAAGTTAGCGAGGCTTCATCAATACGAAACAACATATCTCTCTCTCTCTCTCTCTCTCTATCTCTCTCACTAGCTTTCTTTCTCTTCGCGTGGGACACCGAGTCGTCCAACAACGAAACGATATGGATTATTACTAAAAATTATCATTAACAATTTTTTATTCGCACCGCAGCTAAAGGAAGCAAACGATCCCTGATGGCCATTCAATGATTAACTTACTAGGCAGAGTTATTTATTGGCTTATCACTAATGTTCTCGCACAGCAGCTGAAGGAAGCACAGAAAAGGTATCACCATGGAAAAATTAACGGGTATCAGTTTTATGAAGAATGCCTTCAATTATTAACATATGGTTTAATTTATTAAGCATTAGTTTGGCTTATTGCCGAATAGATTATATCTTAGTATTTTTAATCTTAATTTTCAAACACTTTTTATGTTTTGATTGATGCCACAACAGCCAAAAAGCACAGAGCAGGCTTATAGTTGAGAAGACCACTCGCTGTATTCGCAGGCGTTTGCCGGTCGTATGATCGTATTCTAATAGGTTGTCTGCCTCTACAAGCAAAGTCAGAAGCAATGCTGCTAACTATGTGGAGAAGACCACTCGCTGCATCCGCGTCCGCATAGCGCTCCCTTTCTCATTTGAGTCTACCACCAAGTGGAAAAGAGAGTGCCATTCGCCGGCGTTTGCCGCAGCATTGCTTCTGACTTTGCTTGTAGAGGCAGACAACCTATTAGAATTTTAGAATAGGTTGACTTTTGTGATAATAGATGGATGGACTTATTTGTTAGCTTATGGACAATTACTTTCGCTTACTTGTAAATCAGGTTTAAGATTTTCGCAGAGCAGCTAAAGGAAATTTCTTAGGGCCATATAGCTTTTTTTCCGTACTTTGAAATTATTTACAGTTATATTCTCTGATGTTCTTACTTGTAGATCAGGGTTATGGTTCTCGCAGAGCAGCTGAATGAAGCATAGATTATTTTCTAAGGAAAACTAACTATAGCTTTATCCGCACTGTGAAATTATTTACAGCAATCTTCAAATATGATCTGATCTGATATCTTACTTATTATTCCGTGTGATAGCGGCTAAGAATACTGCCACCCCAAGTCCAGTTAGGGTGTTTCGTAAAAGGCGACGTAGTTTATGACGGCTGAATATCTGTGGACTATAGTCAACCGCATGGTGATACCACCTACAATAGCATTCCCAAATAGGGTTATAGGCCGGCGGCCGGTCATAAAACAAAGTCAAATCTTTTTACTGCATGATTTTGTGCTAACAAAACAAGTTGCCCCGACTCCAACTGACTTGGGATAAGGGCAGGACGATGAGGATGGTGATATCTTACTTGTAGATCAGGGTTATGGTTCTCGCAGAGCAGCTGAAGGAAGCGCAGAATAGGCTTCATGATGGCCACCTTGGCGGGCAGCACGTCGGCGCCGCCGGAGCCTGCTTCGCGCTTCTTCTCCGCTAGGATTTCCTCCAATACCGTTGATCCTGCAAGAGAGATTATTAGAAAAATATATATATCAATCCTTGACAAGAAAATATATATAAAATAAAATGAAGTAGCCTTTGCCTCTGTCTGTTCTCTTCGTGTGGGAGACCAAGTAATCCCGATGAACTCTGGTATCAGTATTATGCCTCTGACATGGTTGTGAAACGACCGCCATTAAAGTTATCTTAGACAGCAACCGAGACTAACGCCCGAAGCACGCAACCTTCTTTCTTACGGATAATCAGGTGTTTCTGCCTGCAATGTTCTAACCAGATTGGGAACAAATTCACGAACTGATAAATATCAACTTTATGAGTGCATCACCGGGAATCGAAGCCGAAACTTTCTGCGTCACATGCAGTCGGACTAATACTACTCCACATGGTCTGTTATTCTCCCCAACGGCACTAGAATGTACTACCTGATTCTTAGAAGAAGGGGACCCGAAATGGCAACATTATTGTTGCTCATATGAAAAAGACGCAAACAATAATGTTGCCATTATGTTTCGGGTTCTTTTCTTCTATAAATTACGTAATACTTACCATGCGACATAGTGTGTATGTCGGAGTACGCGTTAACCGCCGATCCGCACGCGGAGTTAACTTCGTCGTCCATTTCTTCGCCCACCACTAGCGGGCCGGGGGCCGATTTATCTGGGAAATACATTTAGCTTAACGTAACTTTAGCAAGATACACTACTACTACTACGCCCACTAGCGGGCCGGGGGCCGATTTATCTGGGAAATACATTTAGTAAGAGTAAGTAACATTAAGCAAGATACGTTCCTACGCAAGGTGAAGATTTCTATGTTCTAAAAACAATTCACACGCTCGGGATGACGAACCTGTGGAGCTTTTCAAAACATGGCGTAACTACTGGCAAAGCACAGCGTGCCTTTAGGCCCTCCGCTGCGTCAAGCTGACCGTACGCGAGTAGTGCGTACCGGTTCGAATGTGAAGTTCACTTTACTCCAAGCGGTGCAGATGAAGTGAGTGAACTTCGCAACAGTCCTCGCATTGCGGATACGCGCGGGTAATACGCGTCACGTAGCGGAGGGCCTTATACCTAAATTCTGGAGAATCAGTACAGTGCTTTTAACAAAACCATCTACATAGCAAATTCTTCCTTAAAGACATGGATTCAAATCAAGAAGGAGATCTTACCGTCAGGAGTAGTAGACTTGTGTTTCTCGACAGGACTGTTTCTCTGCTTGTCCGCGTTGGTCGCGGCGCTGCTGCTCGTCGCCAGCGAGCGGATCTCCTGTTGAGCCTCCTTCATTTTGTCGTAAAATACCTACAAATATTTTTTTTACATCTATAACATGTCAAGATAAGAATGCGCGACGATATAGAAGCCTTCTAAAGAACTGGCGATCGGAAGCCCAAGATCGGAATGAATAGCGTGAAAGAGGGAAGCCTTTGCCCTGCAGTGGGACACTGTACAGGCTACATATAAAACACTTGTCAAGATTTACAATGTGATTGCATACTACGCAATCTACTCGAATAATATAAACCATAAAGAACTCGTTCATCAGTAAATCCATTTTTAACAAACCTAACTAAACTGAGAAACATTACATGACTTTACCTTGAAGAATGCCTGTGATAAATCTCCATTTTGTAGTTTAGTGAATACGCTGTGTTGAATTATTGGATTGCCGCCTTCGAGAAGAGCGATACCTGCAATGACAAAACAATACATACTCAAGAGGTGTGTATCTATATGGTCTTTGGTAGTAATTTGATCACTAAAACTGGCTCTCTCAAGATAATATAATGAAATGGCTTTTTAATATCTGCTCGTCCACGCTATTCAAAAAATATTCATATTTGCTATTTTTGAAAGTTGCTTACTCAGATTTATGACCAGTGAAAATACGACAGACTTTTATGCATTTCCAATCTGTAATAAAAGTTAGTTTTAGACAACTATCGACTTACCCAGCTGTATAGCTTCGAGGAATATCGCCTGCCTGTTGGTGCTCTTGATGACCAGGTCGACGACCAGGTCCGAAGCGCCCTCCTTGTCCAGGTGCGCTTGCACTTGCGCCAGGGTTTGCCCGGTGCGCATTAGCACTTTTGCTGAATAAAGTAGTGGAGAATTAGTGCAAGGTCTTGGAGTCAAAGATACATGTAAAGCTGGCAGGGTTGGGGTTCGGCATACAAGTGGAATGTACGAAAAGCCATTCTGATTTAAAAGTCTTATAAAAAATGTATAACATTAAGCTTGGGTACATAACGGCCGTTGCAGACTCATCTCGATACACAAGTTTTGTTATACGACGTCATTCGAGTCAACAAAAAACGTAAAACGAAGCAACGAAGTTTATCCAAACATCTCTTATTTACATTTTTGTATTTAAAGTGTGGTAAAAAGGGAGTGAAAACTTGTTCAAATACCTAATTAGAAAAAAGGTTGTTCATGGCTGTAAACCCCCTACATAAAACAACAATACAAGGATTATTCGTGCGTTTCTCAGCAGGGTAACCTTGTAACGTAACAGCATCTTGGATTGAAGCAAAAATTAAACACACAGGAAAACAGTGACCGTGCATTGTGTAAACATCACACATGCTGTGCTGGAGTGCTTAAAGTGTCTCTTACTGTCAACAAATGTTAGTAACTAATACTAAATACGATTTAATAGAATTTAAGATGAAATAATGAAAGTACTGAAACTAATCTACTGATAAAAGGATGAATTCACTAAAATTTTATACAGTATTTTCGCTTAGTCTAAGATTTGTCGTGATAGAGTTGCTGCAGTACCTTTTGATATACTATTCGTTAGCAATAACTTCTACATCATATTCATAACCACGAACCATCTCAAGACTATAACGTAACGGGCCATAAAAAAGGTTGCTGAAAATATTTCTAGGAGTCAAACAGCTCATAACACTATGTAGTAATGATAAAGAAAGAAGAACTGCGTTGAGTTACTTGAAATGTTTCGCCCCTTGAAATATTTTCAGTATTTTGTTGCAGCTTAGATAATACCGATAATACTTTACAAGCTGAAGCTTTACAGTACATGAATAATAAATATAAGCATTGATTGAGTGTACCGTCGACTAACCCACCTGTCTTCGCCTGCAGGTGGTGCGGGTGTTCTGACGCGAGATGAAAACAAAACGTCGCTACAATCTAGTGCCACTAGTAAGGTATAGTTAGTGCCGCAATAGGCCTAGAATTGCTTTATAAGGTAGATAGATATCCGCAAATCTCCATAGGGACAGGAAACGTCAGAAAAACTTAGTGAGCACGCAACGTTAAAGGGTTTACGATGTGAGTGGGCTGATTGTCGAATTTTCATCGGCATTGTCGTCGGCTTGATAAAGCCAATCGGTTTTGTATGACGGTGGGCATCAACTGACAAAAATGAATTGAAATACGTCATCGCTATCAGCTTCAACAGTCAAATGAAGCTGTTGACGATGAAAGTTAGAAAATCAGTCCGCAGAAATAAAATCCATGTACTTAGTAAAATTACCTAAGAGAACAACATAAATATTACTTTTTCATAGACTTTGAATAAAATGCAGCAATGACATTACTAAATCTAAATATCGATTTGCGGATATCTGACTGCTCTAAAAGATTTAACCAGTTAGTGATTTTAGATTTGAAAGTAATCGAGAAATAAGTTTGCATAAGTATGTTTAGATGATACAACTGTAACAAACACAAACTCAAAAAATAAAATGTTTTTGAATGTTAAATTATTAAACTCAAGGTATTTTAAAGATAACAATTTCTGGAAAACCTTACAAAATTTTGTTTGTGCTAAAAGCTACATCATTTTGCAAGATTTTAAATGATAAGTTAATTGTTTACCATATTAAATAAACTTAGAATCTGTGCTTTTCACAACTAAAACTAGAACTGTGCTCACTAAAATCATGTTACTAAATTAGTTCAGTTTTTAATTGGTTGATCTAATTGCCACATTGAATTTAATATTTTCTAAGATGAATTATCGTGGCAATTCGGGATACACACTCTAAACTTACCTTAAATTAGTGCTGTCACTTTCCGTATAATAGGGTTAGAAAGGGATAAGAGATGATCGCGTTGTTTGATTGTTTAAAATGTAAAAAACGCTTTATCTTTCAAAATAAGGCGACGATGAAAACAATGGCAATTAAATTGACTAGAAATCGCGAAGATGGACATCTCCGATCCTTTTCTAACCCAATTTGACAGAAAGTGACAGTACTACTTTAAGGTAAGTTAAGAATGTGTATCTCGAATGCCGGATATGTATTTGAGGCGAAAACTCGTTTCAATGTGTCAACTTCTACCTAGTGAACGACTTCAAAACCCTAAAGGCCTATTAGAGACGTACAGTCATCAAGGCGAAATTCTGCCAGTGACCGGTACAAAAACTAAGGTGAGGCTGGTGTTACATTTATCTCACTTCAGGTGATTTTGCAATTTTGTTATGGATGGTCAAAATTTTGCATGAATTTTCGACCTGTTCCTTGTGGCCAGTTTTTAGTACCGATCACAAGTAAAATGTCAGCCTAGAACCTTGTTTTGTACAAAGAATTCAACTAAGTAGCTACATACCTCCTGGGCCGTGCGTGACGGCGAGCGAAGGCGGCGGTATCTGAATCTTTGGTTCCGATTTCCTGTTCACGAAGTATTGCGAGAGAAGCTTGTTGCGGAGCTGGTTGCCCTATAGAACACGAGGAGGTGTAAGCTCATATTTTGGTATTTAATTCCAGAATTCAACGTCCAGCCGAAACGGGGTGACAGGATTGATTGTAACGAACCATTATGAGAGAAATTAAATTATATCTATCCCATGCAGCTTAAAAATTCTTGAAATTTAAAAAACCCTAGAATATTGTTCAAACTGTACCCCTTTTCGGCTTGACGTTGAGTTCTGGGACAACCTGTACATAAAACATTATCACATCATTAAAATATTGAATACACAAACATGTAAACATATATAGTTTTCAAACCTTTTCTCCGTATTCAGGGTCAACCGCCATCATTTCCCTCAGTGTGCGCAGAACTTTGACGCAAAGCTTCTCTTCTTTCTCTTCTAGTAACTTTTCAGTGTGTCGTATAAGTCTGTAAAATATATGATTAGTTCATAATTAGGAAATAAGAATACAGATAGAAATAAGTTGGTCATCATTATTCCAATTACGCAAACAACGGAGAAAGATGCCAATTCAACAGGCCCATAAGAACTGCACTACCCTGTCGACAGAGTCCGATTTGGCAATATTTGGCATCATTCATAATCATTATAATCATGGCCTGTTCGAGATCCATTCTTGACCTCTTCTCTTTTGTTCCACTCCCGGCGATCTTGTGCCTGTCTCATCCACTCATGACGTCTTTGCCGCCTAATGTCATCCACTATGCATTGCTGGTTAATGTACCGGCTTCATTACAAAAACTTAAGATAACCAGCAATCAAGCCCAGTCGCCAGGGAGATGTACGGTTATAAAACTTTCAAATAAGCTTCAATCCGAGGCGAAATAAAAAGTCCTATAAAATGATGCCTACTTCCTTTGACTCACCTTGAAATAAATATGCCACTTGTTTCAGACTGCGCCCTTTCCCCAGGGCTCGCGAACAGCAAGTGTGGTTTGTACAGAATGTCCACTAGTAGGGACAACTCTGCTTGCAATAAGGGCCTGAGTTGTTCCTCGAGAAGGGCCACTATTTCTTGCAGCCCTTCCATTACTGATCTGTCGTTTTGTAGGTTTGACTGTGGGCATGAGAATAAATATGTTACTGATATTTCTTTTAAATATCGTGAAGTTTTACTAGTGCCCGATACTGAAAACTGAGGACGGACAAAATATGAAAATGATAGTAGTACCTTTGGGAAAGTTGTTCCTTCTCCCAGCCCATCCTAAGTTTTCTTTTAAGTACGGAGCACTATATTCTGTTCACAATCACGAGCTAGTAAAGCGCTATCTCAAACGCGATTTTGCATGTGAGTAAATGAGACAAATGACAACTGTCGCCGCGTTTATGCTTGTAAGTGAAAGAGACAAATAACAATTTCGTACTATATAGCTCGTAAGTGTGAATAGAGTATAGTAAAGCATACATAGTAAATGCCTTAATTACAGGTTCGCAACATTAGGGTATTCATCTACATCATGTATGATGGATGATGTATATGTCGCAGTACGATGGCAGAATTAGGTTTTTCAAAAGCCGGCATATGGCAAAATCGTAGACTTCTTTCGGCCATCGTCCTAAGCTGATCCAGGTTTTTGGCCAAAAACCTAGGATTTTGGCCAAAAAACTAGGGTTTTGGCCGAAATCCTAGATTTGTTTAGTATTATGGCTTTTTTTGCATTTCGGAGGAACTTCTTCTTCTTTGAGTGGTACACCAAGTCGCCCAACGAGCCGTTGGACCCTGGTATCAAACTGCCTACTGCAAGTAGCAGGCTTCTAACATGGTTGTGTAACGACCGCCGTCTAAGTGATCATAGAAGCCAAAACCCTAGGTTTTTGGCCAAAAACCTGGATCAGCTTAGGATGATGGCCGAAGGAAGTCTACGATTCTGCCATATGCCGGCTTTTGGCCAAAAACCTAGGTTTTTGGCCAAAAACCTAATTCTGCCATCGTACTGCGACATATACATATAACCATGGAAAGAAAATAAACGCTAGAGAAAAAGAAAAACGTAAGAAGGTAAAAGTCAACATGGCAAATGCTCAAGAAATAGCATCAATAGCTTAGGCGTAGCGCACTACTTGCAACTTTTGTATCGCGAGCAACATTCAGTAGCAAATTGAAAATAAACTTTATAGTAGATTGGCGTATGTTAAACTTGCACAAAAGTATAATCACCCCTCCCACTTACAATCTGACCTGTCACGTTACGATGATTTGTGTTTTTTTTGTATGAGGGTTCAATGAATTTTAGTCCGAGTTTAAAACGCGCCAACCATAAGAATATTTTTATTTTCAATTTCACCTGGAAGCGGCCCACACCAAAGATCAAAAGCCGCAAAATCTACGCCACTTTTTTACACTAATACAACTTCAACGATATACTGCACACGTAGCATAGTTATTTGTTACATGGAAGAAGCATGGAAGCTATAAGCTGACACTTGCCAAGTCTAGTACTTCATCTATGCCGTCATCCTCCAAAATAAGCTTGTAATGTAAATTAAACCTATTAACTAACACAAATCACAAAATCATAAAAGACATTTCGTAACAAATGCGAAAAACAATAACCGTTTGGGAAAAGGTATCTCTTTCATAGGCATAATTTGTTTTCCACTAATATGTTTTAGCATAACATGTTTCGCATAATTTTTTTTCGCCTACCATTGCTTTGACATAATAGTTTCTTGCCATCATATTTATCTTGGCATAATCATATTTTAGACTATTTTATTTTAAACTAACAATATTTTGGCATAATTGCTTATGTAATAATTTTTTAGGACTAATATAATATATTTTTTATTAAGTTCAAATGGCAGGAAATGTAAGTCAGTTTAGTATTTTTTAAGATATATTAGGTTAAATTAGGTCAGTATAGGTTAGGTTAGGTTAGGTTAGGTTAGGTTATTTTTATACAATTTAGGGGTTCTTCTAATGCATCAGATTTTTATGCCTATTTTGATTATGGATATGACAATTTATGGTTTTGTATTTTAGGCCTATGTACTATTATGGCAATATTTTTTTGTGCGTAAAGAAATTATGCCTAAACTTTTATGCGTACATGAATTATGCGTAAGTATCATTAGTTTAAATTACAGTGTGCCAAACTATATTATGCCAATTCTTTTTTTGCAAATGGATAGAGAACCTTGGGAAAAATAATCACCGAATTTGACACGATTGAATCAATCAAACAAAACGCATGCAAACATATTTTGAAGCCGATATTGTCTTCGAATCTGCACATTTCCGGTCTGTTCCTGTGATTTCACAGTGACATAAAAAAACGAAAGAAAAGGGACAGGAAATCTCATCAAAGATTCCGGTCATTTGCAGGGACCGAGATTGTTTGAATAAATACTACGACACTGTCTGTAGTTATCTCGCATAGTCACATAGGGTGGCCCTGTGTATAAACTAGTGTTGATGAGGATTCCTCTTCCGCATCCTCATAATGCGGAAGTTCCGCAATTTTTAAGGTTTCTCATCCGCTACCGCTTCCACATAAAATAAAGTTCTAAATTCCTCTTCCGCTTCCGCTACCTCATATATTCTGTAGCAAAGGAATACAGTCACACATGTACGAGTATAACAAGTCTGACATAATAATTTACTCTCATTTTTGTTTTCTTTGACCGCTTATTCTTGTTCCTCATCCGCATCCTCTTCCTCATAAATAAATCCTCATCCTCATCCGCATCCTCCAACTTTTAGCTCGTTTCTTCCTCTTCCGCTTCCTCTTCCTCATAATAGCTTCCTCATCAACACTAGTATAAACGCATGAAAAAAGAATCGACCTGTTACAAGTGCCGATTTGCGTTAATTTTAATAGCTAAGCTTTCCTTATCTTATAAAATAATGAATATCTTGTCAGAATCAGCACAATTGCTAAATCAAACGGTATTAGTTCGAAGGCAAGGAACCTTAAAGTCACAACTCAAAACGTTATTTACCTGTGAGGCCATTTTCTCCAACTTGTTGGTCTTGGAAGCGAGTAGCCACTTGCTCGTCTGCCGCGAGAGGGCGGCCGCCTTTTCAAACACAGTCTGCACTTTGGCTTCTAGCTCCAATGGTATCGCAATGCTGCGGGTTTTGGCTGGAATGAAACAAGGTTTTCTCTTAAGGCATTGCACGAAAATGTCGCTTATATATACAGCCTGATTTTTAAGGTTTCCGCGTACGACACAAAGATTTCGTAAATTTTGAATTGATATACAATTAGAAGCTTTACATTCCACACATTCAGTAGCTTTGTACTAAAAACTTAAGTAGGTGCTAACATAGGTGTCACGTAAGCGACAAATAGTTGATGTTTTCGTGGAATGCCCCCACTATAAAAGTCGCAATACAATTTTCCAAACATGATCTAACGTTTTTTTTAATAGTTCAGAAAGTACGGGAAAACACAAAAAAACGTAAAATATGACGGCATTTTGTATGAATTAGTAAAATTTTAGTCTTTTTCTTAATCTATTTGACAGTAAAAGACAGCGCTAATTTAAGGTAAGTTAAGAGAATTGACCTCATTGTGGCAGAATGTCATATTCATAAAGTCACTTACCAACTTGACTGAGTGTTCTGATACACTTTTCCACGTTGAGTTTCTGGGGCGGAGTCAGCCACGGGCATTGGTAGATCTTGAAAGTGGTCTGCAGTAGTTTCACGAATATCGACTGTCGAGTCTGGGGAACAAGGTTCAGATTAGTTTGCTGCTTAATTGGGATTTTTTATGGGTCATGAAATAAGAAGAGTACTTACAGAAAGTTCCAAAGATAAGTTATAGCATGAAATGTAGAGAAAAAGATTAGTCAAAGCGGAAAACGAAAGTCAGGTATTAAAAACGGAATGAAAGTGACAATGTATCGAAAACTTTGTAAACAACTTTCCTTATAGAGCATTCAGGGTCTAATTTCCTCAAGAAACATAGGTAGATGAGAATAATTGTTGGTCCTCCCATACAAAAGGCAAGGTTTGGTAGTGTGGCAAGCCGTGGCATGGTAAAATATGTGGGCGTCCGCGCGTAAAGGGTCCATCTGTGGGGTAT
Source organism: Phthorimaea operculella (assembly GCA_024500475.1). Classification (NCBI taxonomy): domain Eukaryota; kingdom Metazoa; phylum Arthropoda; class Insecta; order Lepidoptera; family Gelechiidae; genus Phthorimaea; species Phthorimaea operculella. The sequence continues at coordinate 3,307,752 of JANFCV010000051.1, read as the reverse complement.
TGAGTTAAGATCAGATTCGGAATCTAGTAGAGTCTCTTTATAATACTGACTAGACTATAGAAACCAACATATATCCTGAAACTTTCAGTTTTATAGACCTCCAAAGTTTTGACTTCAAAAAACCCAACTTTATAAAAATGCAAATATCTCGGAGGTCTAGTGAGCTGATATAGACTTATGACAAATTTCGAAATCTAGTATAGTCCCTTTATTTTACTGACTACCAATAAGAACAATTTCTTCAACACTCTTTTTGTAACAGACATCCAAAGATGTGACTGTGAAAATCCTAATTTCACAAAAATGCAAATATCTCGGAAACTAAATGCTGACACTTGGACCCTTTACGCGCGGACGCCCACATATTACCCCAGCCTGCCCTATCCTTAACGGGAATACGCTTACCGTGGACAATGGGAAACATGTTTGTTTATTTGTATAAAATCTCTTTGTCCCCGCGGGAACACAAGGATTTTACCCGTGTAAATAAAAGCGACATGTTTCGTTACCTGCACGGTGGTGCTCTGATCGCTGAAGGGTGAGTTGAAGAAGGTGCAGATGGTGTGCATCAGCACGTCGGTCACGTAGTTCAACAAACACCAATGGGGACAGCGGGAACATGGGGACAGCGGGACACACGATGTTACCTGCACGGTGGTGCTCTGATCGCTGAAGGGTGAGTTGAAGAAGGTGCAGATGGTGTGCATCAGCACGTCGGTCACGTAGTTCAACAAACACCAATGGGGACAGCGGGAACATGGGGACAGCGGGACACACGATGTTACCTGCACGGTGGTGCTCTGATCGCTGAAGGGTGAGTTGAAGAAGGTGCAGATGGTGTGCATCAGCACGTCGGTCACGTAGTTCAACAAACACCAATGGGGACAGCGGGAACATGGGGACAGCGGGACACACGATGTCTCGTTACCTGCACGGTGGTGCTCTGATCGCTGAAGGGTGAGTTGAAGAAGGTGCAGATGGTGTGCATCAGCACGTCGGTCACGTAGTTCAACAAACACCAATGGGGACAGCGGGAACATGGAGACAGCGGGACACACGATGTCTCGTTACCTGCACGGTGGTGCTCTGATCGCTGAAGGGTGAGTTGAAGAAGGTGCAGATGGTGTGCATCAGCACGTCGGTCACGTAGTTCAACAAACACCAATGGGGACAGCGGGAACATGGGGACAGCGGGACACACGATGTTACCTGCACGGTGGTGCTCTGATCGCTGAAGGGTGAGTTGAAGAAGGTGCAGATGGTGTGCATCAGCACGTCGGTCACGTAGTTCAACAAACACCAATGGGGACAGCGGGAACATGGGGACAGCGGGACACACGATGTTACCTGCACGGTGGTGCTCTGATCGCTGAAGGGTGAGTTGAAGAAGGTGCAGATGGTGTGCATCAGCACGTCGGTCACGTAGTTCAACAAACACCAATGGGGACAGCGGGAACATGGGGACAGCGGGACACACTGTCTCGTTACCTGCACGGTGGTGCTCTGATCGCTGAATGGTGAGTTGAAGAAGGTGCAGATGGTGTGCATCAGCACGTCGGTCACGTAGTTCAACAAGCACCAATGGGGACAGCGGGAACATGGGGACAGCGGGACACACTGTCTCGTTACCTGCACGGTGGTGCTCTGATCGCTGAATGGTGAGTTGAAGAAGGTGCAGATGGTGTGCATCAGCACGTCGGTCACGTAGTTCAACAAACACCAATGGGGACAGCGGGAACATGGGGACAGCGGGACACACGATGTTACCTGCACGGTGGTGCTCTGATCGCTGAAGGGTGAGTTGAAGAAGGTGCAGATGGTGTGCATCAGCACGTCGGTCACGTAGTTCAACAAACACCAATGGGGACAGCGGGAACATGGGGACAGCGGGACACACGATGTCTCGTTACCTGCACGGTGGTGCTCTGATCGCTGAAGGGTGAGTTGAAGAAGGTGCAGATGGTGTGCATCAGCACGTCGGTCACGTAGTTCAACAAACACCAATGGGGACAGCGGGAACATGGGGACAGCGGGACACACTGTCTCGTTACCTGCACGGTGGTGCTCTGATCGCTGAAGGGTGAGTTGAAGAAGGTGCAGATGGTGTGCATCAGCACGTCGGTCACGTAGTTCAACAAACACCAATGGGGACAGCGGGAACATGGAGACAGCGGGACACGATGTCTCGTTACCTGCACGGTGGTGCTCTGATCGCTGAAGGGTGAGTTGAAGAAGGTGCAGATGGTGTGCATCAGCACGTCGGTCACGTAGTTCAACAAACACCAATGGGGACAGCGGGAACATGGGGACAGCGGGAACACACGACGTTACCTGCACGGTGGTGCTCTGATCGCTGAATGGTGAGTTGAAGAAGGTGCAGATGGTGTGCATCAGCACGTCGGTCACGTAGTTCAACAAACACCAATGGGGACAGCGGGAACATGGGGACAGCGGGACACACTGTCTCGTTACCTGCACGGTGGTGCTCTGATCGCTGAATGGTGAGTTGAAGAAGGTGCAGATGGTGTGCATCAGCACGTCGGTCACGTAGTTCAACAAACACCAATGGGGACAGCGGGAACATGGGGACAGCGGACACACGATGTTACCTGCACGGTGGTGCTCTGATCGCTGAAGGGTGAGTTGAAGAAGGTGCAGATGGTGTGCATCAGCACGTCGGTCACGTAGTTCAACAAACACCAATGGGGACAGCGGGAACATGGGGACAGCGGGACACACGATGTTACCTGCACGGTGGTGCTCTGATCGCTGAAGGGTGAGTTGAAGAAGGTGCAGATGGTGTGCATCAGCACGTCGGTCACGTAGTTCAACAAACACCAATGGGGACAGCGGGAACATGGAGACAGCGGGACACACGATGTCTCGTTACCTGCACGGTGGTGCTCTGATCGCTGAAGGGTGAGTTGAAGAAGGTGCAGATGGTGTGCATCAGCACGTCGGTCACGTAGTTCAACAAACACCAATGGGGACAGCGGGAACATGGAGACAGCGGGACACACGATGTCTCGTTACCTGCACGGTGGTGCTCTGATCGCTGAAGGGTGAGTTGAAGAAGGTGCAGATGGTGTGCATCAGCACGTCGGTCACGTAGTTCAACAAACACCAATGGGGACAGCGGGAACATGGGGACAGCGGGACACACGATGTTACCTGCACGGTGGTGCTCTGATCGCTGAATGGTGAGTTGAAGAAGGTGCAGATGGTGTGCATCAGCACGTCGGTCACGTAGTTCAACAAACACCAATGGGGACAGCGGGAACATGGAGACAGCGGGACACACGATGTTACCTGCACGGTGGTGCTCTGATCGCTGAATGGTGAGTTGAAGAAGGTGCAGATGGTGTGCATCAGCACGTCGGTCACGTAGTTCAACAAACACCAATGGGGACAGCGGGAACATGGGGACAGCGGGACACACTGTCTCGTTACCTGCACGGTGGTGCTCTGATCGCTGAATGGTGAGTTGAAGAAGGTGCAGATGGTGTGCATCAGCACGTCGGTCACGTAGTTCAACAAGCACCAATGGGGACAGCGGGAACACACGACGTTACCTGCACGGTGGTGCTCTGATCGCTGAATGGTGAGTTGAAGAAGGTGCAGATGGTGTGCATCAGCACGTCGGTCACGTAGTTCAACAAACACCAATGGGGACAGCGGGAACATGGGGACAGCGGGACACACTGTCTCGTTACCTGCACGGTGGTGCTCTGATCGCTGAATGGTGAGTTGAAGAAGGTGCAGATGGTGTGCATCAGCACGTCGGTCACGTAGTTCAACAAACACCAATGGGGACAGCGGGAACATGGGGACAGCGGTACACACGATGTTACCTGCACGGTGGTGCTCTGATCGCTGAAGGGTGAGTTGAAGAAGGTGCAGATGGTGTGCATCAGCACGTCGGTCACGTAGTTCAACAAACACCAATGGGGACAGCGGGAACATGGGGACAGCGGGAACACACGACGTTACCTGCACGGTGGTGCTCTGATCGCTGAATGGTGAGTTGAAGAAGGTGCAGATGGTGTGCATCAGCACGTCGGTCACGTAGTTCAACAAACACCAATGGGGACAGCGGGAACATGGGGACAGCGGACACACTGTCTCGTTACCTGCACGGTGGTGCTCTGATCGCTGAATGGTGAGTTGAAGAAGGTGCAGATGGTGTGCATCAGCACGTCGGTCACGTAGTTCAACAAACACCAATGGGGACAGCGGGAAATTGTGGTCTGCTGTACACACGATGTTACCTGCACGGTGGTGCTCTGATCGCTGAAGGGTGAGTTGAAGAAGGTGCAGATGGTGTGCATCAGCACGTCGGTCACGTAGTTCAACAAACACCAATGGGGACAGCGGGAACATGGGGACAGCGGGACACACGATGTTACCTGCACGGTGGTGCTCTGATCGCTGAAGGGTGAGTTGAAGAAGGTGCAGATGGTGTGCATCAGCACGTCGGTCACGTAGTTCAACAAACACCAATGGGGACAGCGGGAACATGGAGACAGCGGGACACACGATGTCTCGTTACCTGCACGGTGGTGCTCTGATCGCTGAAGGGTGAGTTGAAGAAGGTGCAGATGGTGTGCATCAGCACGTCGGTCACGTAGTTCAACAAACACCAATGGGGACAGCGGGAACATGGAGACAGCGGGACACACGATGTCTCGTTACCTGCACGGTGGTGCTCTGATCGCTGAAGGGTGAGTTGAAGAAGGTGCAGATGGTGTGCATCAGCACGTCGGTCACGTAGTTCAACAAACACCAATGGGGACAGCGGGAACATGGGGACAGCGGGACACACGATGTTACCTGCACGGTGGTGCTCTGATCGCTGAATGGTGAGTTGAAGAAGGTGCAGATGGTGTGCATCAGCACGTCGGTCACGTAGTTCAACAAACACCAATGGGGACAGCGGGAACATGGAGACAGCGGGACACACGATGTTACCTGCACGGTGGTGCTCTGATCGCTGAATGGTGAGTTGAAGAAGGTGCAGATGGTGTGCATCAGCACGTCGGTCACGTAGTTCAACAAACACCAATGGGGACAGCGGGAACATGGGGACAGCGGACACACTGTCTCGTTACCTGCACGGTGGTGCTCTGATCGCTGAATGGTGAGTTGAAGAAGGTGCAGATGGTGTGCATCAGCACGTCGGTCACGTAGTTCAACAAACACCAATGGGGACAGCGGGAACATGGGGACAGCGGGACACACGATGTTACCTGCACGGTGGTGCTCTGATCGCTGAAGGGTGAGTTGAAGAAGGTGCAGATGGTGTGCATCAGCACGTCGGTCACGTAGTTCAACAAACACCAATGGGGACAGCGGGAACATGGGGACAGCGGGACACACTGTCTCGTTACCTGCACGGTGGTGCTCTGATCGCTGAAGGGTGAGTTGAAGAAGGTGCAGATGGTGTGCATCAGCACGTCGGTCACGTAGTTCAACAAACACCAATGGGGACAGCGGGAACATGGGGACAGCGGGACACACTGTCTCGTTACCTGCACGGTGGTGCTCTGATCGCTGAATGGTGAGTTGAAGAAGGTGCAGATGGTGTGCATCAGCACGTCGGTCACGTAGTTCAACAAGCACCAATGGGGACAGCGGGAACACACGACGTTACCTGCACGGTGGTGCTCTGATCGCTGAATGGTGAGTTGAAGAAGGTGCAGATGGTGTGCATCAGCACGTCGGTCACGTAGTTCAACAAACACCAATGGGGACAGCGGGAACATGGGGACAGCGGGACACACTGTCTCGTTACCTGCACGGTGGTGCTCTGATCGCTGAATGGTGAGTTGAAGAAGGTGCAGATGGTGTGCATCAGCACGTCGGTCACGTAGTTCAACAAACACCAATGGGGACAGCGGGAACATGGGGACAGCGGGACACACGATGTTACCTGCACGGTGGTGCTCTGATCGCTGAAGGGTGAGTTGAAGAAGGTGCAGATGGTGTGCATCAGCACGTCGGTCACGTAGTTCAACAAACACCAATGGGGACAGCGGGAACATGGGGACAGCGGGACACACGATGTTACCTGCACGGTGGTGCTCTGATCGCTGAAGGGTGAGTTGAAGAAGGTGCAGATGGTGTGCATCAGCACGTCGGTCACGTAGTTCACCCACGCGCTGGACACGCCCTCCGACGCGCCGCGAGACGTTGATGGGCCCACGGCTGGAAAAATAGTACATTATTGCCCTGGCCAATCTTATTATCTTAATAAGCCTATAAAAAAAATCATCGTGATCTCTCTCTCTTCGTGTGGGACACCGAGTCGTCCAACGACGAACTCTGGAGTCAGAGTCTTACAACCGCCTGTTACAAGTAGCAGGCCTCTGACATGGCTGTGTAACGACCACCGTTTATTTTGTGAACTAAAGTATGGCCAACGAAACGAGATAATTAATGAAAACAACTTTTGTATGACTCCTTGACAGTTATTACAATCTGTCCTTATCTGTCATATGGTATCTCTCTCTCTCTCTTTTCGTATAATGTCAGCTGTCTCTTTCAGATTTGTTTACACTTTTTATCTCGTCTGGTTGGCCTTACTTTACTCGATGAAATTGATGCTTGAGTTTTACACCGCATACTAATATTACAATTAAATAATTTTGTAGTTATATAGTTATGATTTGAAATTTGGTATTCAAGAAAAATTGATTCTAGTATAACATACCAGCGTTCGGATCGTGTAGTATGGCTTGCATGTCATGTAGGAAGGATCTCTCGAAGAGGTCCCACATGTAGTTGCTGGAGTAGATCTCCTTCATCTCCACCTCGGTGTCGATGTAGCAGTGGTTCAGGAAACCCACGTACGCTTCTTTCACCTGCAAAGCAAGCAAACGAGTATACTATCTGGTTCACAAAAGAAGGGGACCCGAAATGGCAACGAACGCCAACATCTTGCACAAATGTCATATAATATGAAAAAGACGCAAGCAATAATGTTGCCATTTCGGGTCCTCTTTTTTTGTGGCCCAGGTTATACAATGTGTAGCTTCGAAACTATCTACTAAAATGATATAATATGAGTATAACATAATAACAAGCAAGACAACGAAAGAAAGAGAAACTCTCATCTATGCTCGGTTTAGCGGTCAAAAAGATGGCCAGAAAACCTATTATGAAATTAAATAAATGGTGCCATAATGTTTTTTAAGGTGGCCCTTCTGTTGTAGAAAATAAATATTACACTATCAAGATCCAAATTTCGGCAGCCATTTAACTTTCCAAATAAAGGTAGTTTTATCAGGCAATGATTGAATCAATAAGACTTGCTCATGTACTGACATACAACTAAAGAATAATAAAACACAATTTTCTCTCAAACTATAAAGTTTACATACCTCAGGGATGCAGTCCGCGTGAGTGATCATGTTGACGATGTCGTCGAGCGGCAGTAGGCTGTGGCACTTGATCTCGGTGTACACGTTCTTGCCCATCGTGCAACATGTCAACAGCTTTACTAATTGGATATGGTACCTGGGGAGAAGAATTGCCGATATAAAAAGTCATCTTCAACAGGGTTCATCGGGTCGTTAAACGACTTGGTGTCCCACACGAAGAAGAAGAAGATGAAAAAGTCGCGTATAAAAAGCACGTAAAGTCCATTCGCAATCATAGTGTGATGAAATTACATGAAAAGCCTAAGCGGGAGGCCCAGTTACGCTGTTCGCAATACTTAGATACTACGCGACCAGCGTATCTTGGCCTCGCGCTTCGGCTGGTCGTGACACTATGATTTTGATTGGAATATAAAAATACGAACTTCAATTTTTAAGTTCTAAACTGTGCTCGTAGTCAAAATAGGCATGGTTCTGGACAGAAACAGAATCTTAACTCTGGACAGAATCAGAATAATAAAATTCTGGGTAAAGTCAGATAAATATCTTATTATAACTCAGGACAGTCTGAAAATTAGCTATTGCAGGGTCAGAATTTTAACTCATTCTGTTACTTTGACGTGAACTCAGAATTCTATCTTCAGGATAAGTTTGAATGTAGTTTACGCACCACATAACAGAACGATTCCTAGGTAATTTTGCCTACACTGCATACATGTAAATTTTAGCTTACCTAAGTGCTTCAGGCATTTCGCCGGTGTTTTTGAACTGCCGCATCATCTGCAGGAAGTAGTTGAACGACACTTTGTCGTTGTAGAACACTAGCACATCCTCGCCTGCGTTTACCATCTGCAAAATTGTATCAAAGTTTTACAAAATTCTGTTACATTTTCACTTTGCGACCTTCGCACAGTTCGCTGTAGGGTAGTCTTTGAATATCTCGCACACAGTCTTAAACCTAAGTATGGATGGGGACACCCACTTATGCTTAAGATACAAAGTTACAGGAAAAACCTAATGCCCTTTAGTTTTCGGGAAAACTTTCATTATTTTACGCCGCAGGCAGGATTTCAACCAGAGACCTTCGCCATCTGTACTAGCGATGCCTCTACCAACTGGGCTACAGCGTCTTACTCCAAGTACGCGAATTTTGCAAGTGTATCTGACCACTAACCTGTGGTAGGAGGACCAATAACTGGGATAGCTTTTGCAACTAATTCCCAGCGACTAAACCATTCTTTACAGATTGGATGTAGCCAAAGCGATGAAAACCCGCGATAAATTGTCCCTATTAATACCGTAAAATATTGATTTTCGTGAAATGCCCCCTCTCAGCATTATTTGTGAAACACAAACCTCTTGCATGACGAGGTCCTGGCTGCGCCGTATGTACTGCGATCCAGCGTGCACTATAGTCTGCAGGAAGTGCAGGTACGCCGTGTGGCGACCCCGCGACTCGATACAGTGCACTGTTGTGGCTGTTATGGTTACTGTTGCGGCTGTTATGGTTATGGTCACCAACCTCTTGCATGACGAGGTCCTGGCTGCGCCGTATGTACTGCGAGCCGGCGTGCACTATAGTCTGCAGGAAGTGCAGGTACGCCTTATGACGTCCTCGCGACTCGATGCAGTGGACTGTTGTGGCTGTTATGGTTACTGTTGTGGCTAATATGGTTACTGTTGCGGCTGTTATGGTTACTGTTGTGGCTGTTATGGTTACTGTTGTGGCTGTTGTGGCTGTTATGGTTACTGTTGTGGCTGTTACGGTTACTGTTGTGGCTGCTATGGTTACTGTTGTGGCTGTTATGGTTACTGTTGTGGCTGTTATGGTTACTGTTGCGGCTGTTATGGTTACTGTTGTGGCTGTTATGGTTACTGTTGTGGCTGTTATGGTTACTTTTGTGGCTGTTATGGTTACTTTTGTGGCTGTTATGGTTACTGTTGTGGCTGTTATGGTTACTGTTGTGGCTGTTATGGTTACTGTTGTGGCTGTTATGGTTACTGTTGTGGCTGTTATGGTTACTTTTGTGGCTGCTATGGTTACTGTTGTGGCTGTTATGGTTACTGTTGTGGCTGTTATTGTTACTGTTGTGGCTGTTATGGTTACTGTTGTGGCTGTTATGGTTACTGTTGTGGCTGTTACGGTTACTGTTGTGGCTGTTATTGTTACTGTTGTGGCTGTTATGGTTACTGTTGTGGCTGTTATGGTTACTGTTGTGGCTGTTACGGTTACTGTTGTGGCTGTTACGGTTACTGTTGTGGCTGTTACGGTTACTGTTGTGGCTGTTACGGTTACTGTTGTGGCTGTTATGGTTACTGTTGTGGCTGTTACGGTTACTGTTGTGGCTGTTATGGTTACTGTTGTGGCTGTTAGTGGTTACTGTTGTGGCTGCTATGGTTACTGTTGTGGCTGTTATGGTTACTATTGTGGCTGTTATGGTTATGGTCACCAACCTCTTGCATGACGAGGTCCTGGCTGCGGCGGATGTACTGCGATCCGGCGTGCACTATAGTCTGCAGGAAGTGCAGGTACGCCGTATGACGCCCTCGCGACTCGATGCAGTGCACGAAATGCGCGACGACCTTCTCGTTGCCCTCGTGCGCGCACAGCGTCGGGTTGTCCTTGAATATCGCGCACACCGTCTTGGCTTCGCGTGTCTGGAAAGGAAATTGAATATCAATTATTATCATTTTGACAACAAGACGTTAACTTTTTGCTCGACATCACATGCATAATTTAGTTAGAACCGCCACTAATTTGAGCTTAACGGCGTATTTAAATACAAGTTATTGCAAAGTCACTCGCGGAGTTCACAAGTAGAGCCTAACTACGACGTTATAGGGGTAAGGGGTAAAATGCAAGTAAAATGACATTAAGTCGTGTCCAGAGATTGATTTGCCCAAGCTTTCAATAAACGAGTGATTCTAATCTAATTTAAAATATCAATTATCATCGTGTTGATTTGATCTAGGTGAAGTAACAAGAAGGTGTACTAAAAACAAAAACTCGATTGCGGTAATTTTCGTTTCTGGTCCGCAATGTTGAATATATGAAATTTAAATATAGCCAGTGTCACTCGCACTGCTGAGACGAATCTAACGATACCTCATATGTCAACATCCGTCCAGCCGTTTGGGCTGTACCGCGTAAAATAGTAGTTTATGCAACTGCCTAATAATGAGAGGCTTTAGGATTAGAGTGTCTGTTTATCACACGAGGCGCAGCCGAGTGTGATAATAGTTTGACACGAGCATTCTAAAGCCTAATTATTTGCAGTTGCATACACTATTTTATCTACACTCTACAAGAAAAATTATGAAAAATAATTCAAACCTCCGCACTGCACTATGGCGATTGCAAGCCTATCTACTGAACCACCAACTGAACGACTTTTGTACATAAGTAACTTTTTAACTAAACGTTAAAAACTTGTTTTTTTTTTATTCGACTTACTGATGGCCAGTGTCAAATTGGAACAGATTACAATTTGGTACGCGGGTCAATTCGTTTAATTTTTTTTCAAATACTAGAAATCGAGTTACTTTATGTAGCTGCCAGTAGTATGAAAGTTTTTTTTAAAGGCTGTATATTCGTAATGCAGTTCATTACGTTCGTACTTTCGATTCTGTAAAACGAATATTACGAACTGAGTGTAGTTAAAATAAATTATTGTCCACATACATAAGTACATACTCTCGAAAAACATAAATGTCCTTCTGAGGCAGTCAGGTAAAAACCTCCTTCTGAGGCATTCGGGTAAAAAGAGCACACTTCAGTTAACGATTGACTCACCCCGGCGCTCAGGAACAGATCTAGTTGTTTGTGCAGTATGGCCTGGTTCTGCGGGTTGCCGCAGCAGAAGTGCTGCAGGTACTCATACTTGTGTTTATGATAGACTCACCCCGGCGCTCAGGAACAGATCTAGTTGTTTGTGCAGTATGGCCTGGTTCTGCGGGTTGCCGCAGCAGAAGTGCTGCAGGTACTCATACTTGTGTTTATGATAGACTCACCCCGGCGCTCAGGAACAGATCTAGTTGTTTGTGCAGTATGGCCTGGTTCTGCGGGTTGCCGCAGCAGAAGTGCTGCAGGAATTCGTGTGCCAGATCCAGCAGCTCATCCATCCCGGCGTCGTCTTCGTCGTGAGGCACCTAGAAAATGTTATATGAAGTAATTATTTATAGGAAATGAAAATACCATAATTTAAACAAAAGGCTTCCCAATTGATAGAAAATTTGAAAAGCAAAATTTATACGACTTCTAAAAACATCATCCGTTTAGCTATTCGTCGGCTTTCGGAAGTTATGCACGTGGTATAGCGTATCCTAATTAGGGCACAGTATTGATAAATTTTTAATACAGGATCAAATTCCAATGCTGAAAAACGAGATATTTTACTTCAAAATTCACTATTAGCTTACTGACTTTGAATGGGAAAACAACGTGTCCAATTTCATGCATTTCTCAGAAACACGGTGTGAATAGATGTAACGATATTTCAGTCAGAATAGAAACCGCCAAAGAAACACACATTCACGTGATCTAGAAGAAGTGGCTTATACGAAGGTTTATGGATAAAAGTAAAATCGACGATGAGCTTAAATCGAACTTAGGCCGTTTTAAAATACCGCCCAAGTTCGACTTACGCGGTAATGTTTGCTCATCGATGAAATGCTGCTTACTTGTAGCAAATCCAATATGATGTTGTGCACCCCGATGTTTCTCAGCAATCGCTGTTCGTGCCTGCGGCGACGCCCCACCTCCCCTTGCCCGCTGTTGCCTTGCGTGCAATACTTTATCATACGTAAGAGTATCTGGAAAATGAAACGAAGTCCTAATGTCGGCAAAGAAAGTCTTCAAATACTACCCGGTTCACAAGGGGACCCGAAATAGCAACATTATTGTTTGCGTCTTTTTCATATTACATGACATTTGAGTAAGATGTCATCGATAATGTTACCATTTCGGGTCCCCTTCTTTTGTGAACCAGCTTATAGTTGTAATTCGCTTGAGCGGTTAAATACATAGGTATAAGCTTTGGTAAGTACAAAGTTGTATTTGTATCATGTCACAGAATATTTGTATCGTTTGCTTGAGCGGTTGTACTTTACCAATATCTTTGTATTTAACCGGTCAAGCAAACGATAAGCAAATATTCTGTGAAATGATACAATTTGACATTTTGGAATTACAAAACCTATGATCTTGCAAAATTGTTACTTTGCGAACATGACATAACACGATTTTAAACAGTACTTCAACAAAAATAATCCCTATATCAAGATAGCTCACCTCTTTAATTTTCTTATATTCATTGTGGTCATGTTTTGAAGTCTTCGATGTGTCCAGAACATTATCCAGAGAAGCGTTGCGTTCTAAAACCGCTCCTCCCGGTCCCATTACACCTAGAATATTGAACACATCAGGTTATCAATATTGAACACTCATACAATGTGGTACTACTGAATTGACTTTTATATATCAAAGTTCTCATCCATCCAGCATCTTCTATTTCTGAGAGATTGCCACGCAGAAGGTTTTGGGTTCGATTCCCGGTTAGGTCACTCACAAAGTTGATATTTATCACTTTATGAATTTGTTCCCAGTCTGATTAGGACATTGCAGGCTGAACCACCTGATTGTCCAAAAAGCAAGATGGTTCCATGTTTCGGATGGGCACGTTAAGCCGTCGGTCCCGGTTGCTGCCTATGATGGCGGTCGTTACACAGCCAGGTCAGAGGCCTCCTACTTGCAGTAGGCGGTTGAAAAACTCTGACACCAGGGATCATCGGGTCGTTGAACGACTCGGTGTCCCACACGAAGAGAGAGAGAGAGAGAGAGCTGCTATCTGCTATTAAAGTTCTTAATTTCTTTGATCTAATCGGCGCTTACCAGTATGTTCGTCCATTATGGCCCGTCCCTTGTTGAACACCCACAGTTCTGACTTCTCGACGCTCTGTCTGAGCAAGTCAAGATCAGCTTTTATTTGTTTGTACGACTCCACATCAGCGTCTGACACTAGAAGTTGGACCTGGAAACAGTTAGGAAGCGCTCAAAATAGTCACAAAGTGTCGCTACTAAATAATGTTTGACCAAACTTATAGTTGAACAGGGAGTTATAAAAACGCTGCACATATTTTATAAGGGATGAACAAGTCCATGAAACTGATAAATTTTCCCCTCATGGAACATTTCGAAATAATAACAAACGACGGATACCTTCTTATTGTTAGACTATTTTTTAAAGTTGTTTAGTTTTACGGACACATTTACCCCTTAAAATATTTGCAGCGATGTTCTCCTTATATTTAGAGTTTTACCTGTTTGAAAGCGGCCAAGACTTCTTGCCTCTGGCTGAAATGGCGGAAGAGCAACGCTAGGGCGCCCGACACTAGCGAAGCGGACGCCCCTTGCGAGCACAGTTGCAGCAACACTCGCAGGACCATGCGCCCGCCGCATTCGTCCAAGTCGAGACCGTCCCTAGAAAGATTGTCAACTTAGGCACGAGTATGGAACGAGATTAACTGACGATATAACTGTGCGCATTTTAAGGCCATAGCAGACGACGGATTTAAATTGCAAGGGACGCTTTTCGACATGCTACATCACAGTATAGACGCCGATAGGAAGCATGCTTGAGCAGCGTTGGGACTGAAGATTGAATATTTAGTGTTCATACACTTAGGGACGAAACTGTTTGCGTTAGATGTTTTCTTTTGAGAGATTGTTGACTTGGCTGACATATCTTGTGTTCCCGGAAAGGAGTGCGGTTGCCACTACACGGATGTTCACAAATACATTAGCAAGTTTGACTGCAACTTTCTCTCACACAGTCAAATAAGAGAAAGTTGCGTTTAACCTCCCTAAACAATAAATAGGGACTCAACCTCACAACACCGGGTATCCATACCTTCGTATACAGTTCTAGCACAGACACACAATACACTCTAGCTAGGGTAGTTAGGTAGGGGTACGAGTAAGTACAATTCGGACTCTAACGTTTTAGTGGACTCGTGTTTTACTATGAGTACTTATTGTTTTATTGAAGCACAAGGTACAATATAACGAGTGCAAACTAATTTGCAGCTAGGTATATCTTGATCTGTGACAGTGTTTTTGTGAATCATTTCTAATAATTAAAGCTGGCAATAATTGTAACTTGCACTCAATCAAGATGTTTAGTGCCTCCTCTGCGTGGCGCGTATTGTACGCGTGCGAAATTCACTCAAACAGTACAGATGAAGTGTGTGAACATCGCACGAGTGCTCGCATTGCGGACCGGTCCACGTCACGCACCGGAGGCACTCAAGCTGCAATCATTAGTACAGGGAAACATTACCATCCGGGGATCCAGGGATCTCTAGCCATTTTACATTCTGAAAAATGATATCCGAATACGTACCATCAGAAACACCTCAAATCAACCATTTCTGGACATACATTTGGTTGTTTAATGGTAATTTAGGTGCTGCTGAGAGTACATATCATTTATGTAAAATATTTCTCACACCCTGTAGGTATATCGCACGCAAAATGTTACTCAAATCCGGGGTTAGTCTAGCATCCACAGCTCTTAGTACGGTTAGTTGCTAAGCTTTGTTCATTCTATAGTGTAGTTCGGTACACATGCGGCAAACCAACTCATGCAATGTAATATGTTCTTACTAACAGATCTACATTTTTTGGAAGACAGCAGTCAGGCACAGTTTGTATCGCTCTGAAATATTTCAATTGGTTTTTTATTAGTCTTAGTCTAGTTATTAGGTCTTTAGTTTCAATATACTTTGTATATGCAGCTTTTCGTTGCTATCACAAGAAGTATCGTAGAGTGACAAATGTGTTATAATTTGTCAAGATATTGGACACATAAACAACCTTATTTTATCTTATCTACGATAACTCCTTTTTAAATTATGTAAATAATAGCTTAGATATAAAGGAAGTCAAAACTAGTACTAATAGCCCACTAAGATGTAAAACAGACACAGAAACTAAACAGAGTAGATAGTTGCCATAGCGTTTTTTCCCAATCGTTAGTGGAGTAAGAGGGGGGCATACCCACATCTTTGGCGCAAGCGGTTTTTAGTAGCTTGGACCTCCCATCCCAAAATTGTCGATCAGCTGATTTGAGTTACTATAGGAGGTCTAATTTTTTTATGATTTGGCTTATGTTCCTTGGGGATAATTATATAATAATAGAACACGCCCTGAAATATTTGCACTGAATTTAATAAGACCTTATCCTATAGGCTTTATTTTTGTTACAATAGAATTCATCTTGAATTTCAAAACGGTTTACGCCATTTGGATATGCACCGACCCTAAAGAGTCGAAGAATTATCAATAATAATTTATTATTCCCATATTTTCCCCTCACCAACAGCATGCGTTAGTTACTAAATGGTTATTTACATGTTTCCATTTATGCTCTCTACTTTCTACTCTTAATCTAACACCTTACTAAACTTAAATTAACATCACAGTTAAGATTATATCTATGATATTTTTTTATTCTAAACACAAGAAGGCCAATTATTGCTAGGGAACTAACTTATCACTACTTTGTCCTCAATATTATGAAAGGACAGATTGAACCTTCTTTCTGTTGTTTGGGTCTCCAATAGATTATATCGGGAGTAACAAAAAGGGTATAACAAGGCGAAAGGAGGTCAACGTACTCATGGAAATGAGTATTTTTCCATATTTCGATCCATGTCCCATGAAAAAGTCGTTCAGTTTCATGAGCACCTTGACATCCTCTCGGCTTGTTATACCCTTTTTGTTACTCCCGGTATAAAAACCGGTTTTGTGTTGGTATTTTGACCTACGATTTCTGGAAAAAGTTGTTATGCTAGTCCATCCCTTTCAGCATTTTTTTTTTCAGTTATCTTCATATAATAAACGTACCTGCAGCTGAATATGCCTTCGGCTTGCAGGCCGATGGCCTCGACATCTGCCCTCGCGAGGCTGTCCGCGTTGCCACAACCGGCCAGCTCGAATTCCTTCTTGAAGATGGAGAGCAAACAGCTGATGCGGTAGTCAAGTCGCACGTCTAGTATAAACTGAAAAAGAAAAGAGATGGTTTATTGTTTTTTTTTTTTTAATGATAGCGATTGAGTTGGATCTTGGAATTAGTTTGTGATGCGTGTGATGGCGGTTTTGTGGACGGTTTTAAAAACTTGTGATATTAGGGGAGTATGTAGCTTTACCAAATAATTCGTAAAGGATACATTGAGAGGAGTTTTCAAAGGCAGATAGTGGTGCCTAGTGATTCTCTGCACCTTCTTGCTAAGTGTGGGAAGTATGGGATATGCACTTCAATGGAGCCAAGAAGTGTGCCATTGTGGCTCATTGCCTAGGCCGTCAGTGGGCTTGGTCTTCGTTACTTATTCACGAGGTTTCGAATTCGTTCAAGAATCAATTCAACTAAGTTTACCAGTAGTTGTGTTTCGGCCATACCTGTAATATTTCGATGATCTTGAGCTTGGTGTCCATGACTAGCGGGTGTTCTCTGGCCAGCACCAAAGCGGACGCGCTGCGCTGGAGTCCGGAGCCCGGTCCTGTGGCACTGCCCGACGAGCCTGCCACCTGTTGTCGCAAATAATTATCATTGGTGACATAAACCACGTAAACTATACTCTAAAAATTTTAATTTACTTAAAGTTACATGGCATGTAATGGAACGGGTAGATTACTAACGAAGGTGAAGAAGGTGTAGAAACAGTTTCTTTCAAGTTTACCTCAGAACAAGCCAATAAAAAAAACATACTCCGGTAGATGCAAAGTAATATTTTGTGTCTAAAATTCGCCATTTTGAATTAATTAAATATAGCCAGTCGCACAGCTGAGAAGAAACTAACGACACCTCACATGTAAAAACTGCTAATCGGTTTAGGCTGTAGCCAAAGACTTTTCTTGTCCACATATCTAAAAATCCACATACATTAGTGGCATAATGTCTTGTTACACGTTTCGCGCAGAATTTTAGAACTCTTTTTCTATTTTGTAAAATAGCTAAAAATGACTGAAAAATATTCAAAATGGAACATTCTTCCCGCTGAGCAAGAAATATTTTATACAGTATCGTTTGCTGCTTATTTGTGCCATAATTTTGTACAAACGTACGTTCTTAGTTCTTCCTTCATAACAGCATAACAACACTGCTGGACATGAGCCTTCCCCCTATCGTGGGGTATTGCCATACTCTACTCACCCTGATTTACAGGGAACGCTGCTGCCCATTTCCTGGATGATTATTAGGGTGGAGTGAAAAGTATTTTTTTCGTAATCGTTTTGGAATACCTGCAATAAGTTGCCTGTATGGCTTACGAACATACACACAAAATATTAGTTTGTAAATGATATATTTAGAGGTGCCCCCAACTCTATGAACTTTAGCTAACTCTATGAAATTGACAAATTTTGATTAAAAATTACTAAGGTTTTATTAATGCTAAATCAAATTTTGAGTGCTACCCTGTTGATAAAGGATAGAAAAGTTTGACCACGAGAGATGCGGGGGTGGCGGGGCACGAGGGAAGTGATTTCTCCATTTACGCCATACATTTTTGTATACCGTTTTCAATTGTATTGGGGCACCTCAAGATATAAAGACAAGTAAATAAAATTTTGGATTTAGGATTTACTATCTAACCTTTATATTGCTATGCCATTGAAAAAAGAAACATGAAAAAAGTCTCCATACATTATCACTCCACCCTAATGATTATCCCTTAGTCGCTTTTTACGACACCCACGGGTAGAATTGGGGTGATGCTATTCTATGCCGGCTTCACACGGCAAGTTCTTCCTCATTCTTTTGTAATTACCAAAGGAAGTAATATTAAAAATCAATCAATTAACTAGTCAAAAAAGAGAATGATCAACACAATTCGCTACATCGTACATTTTAGAGTTATTTCGCAAAGCAATAATTCGCTCGACTGAACATACGGCAGAAGGAAAAACTAAACCTACAGCTCTACTAATAAAATATTATACAGTTACTAAGAAAATATCTGCAGAAAACACAAGTAGCATCTTTATTCATAACATTGGAAATAAAAAGTTCACAAAGTGCGGACAAAATAATAAACATATTTCAAAGACCTTGCATAGCACATTAGTTTTATGCGTAGTTTTTGTAGAAATAAAACACTGCTTGTACGCAATTAGCAAGATTTTGCTTCTTCTTCTTCTATAAGGTCCTATTAAATTCACTGCAAATATTTTAAGGGCATGCGTAAATATGTATAAGAAAAACATCTAAGGCATTTTTAAAAAAATCTACACGCTAGATTTTTTTTCATTTTCAAACAAACTTTTTAATTAATTATGTGAACATCCTTTGACTGACCCAACTGACGTTCCGCCACGTAGACAGGATTCACTTACACGGCACGCACACTAACAACCAACCAATCACGGCACCTTTTTTTGGCGCGTAATTTAAATTCATCGAAGTGTGAGTTTCTAGAACAAATAGGGTGCACTTTTTTCTTTTTTATTTTTTTTAGTTAAATGCAATTTTCTCGAAAACTAGCGTGTAGATTTCTCTAAAAATTTGCCTAGTACATGCTTATATTTTATTTGATCTGCCCCTAAAATATTTGCAGTGAATTTAATAGGACCTTATATAGTCATAACGTCCACGGCCGGACATGGGTCTTCACCAATTGGCGGGTACTGATACTGCAGATTTGCTTACTAACAACAAAATACTAAGGGCCGTACCACAAAAATGTTAGACCCACTTAATATTAAACTCGCGCTCCACGCGCGTCTGTCTTTTTTGTGGTTAGATCCTTATAGCTTTCCAACTTACATTTCTAGGCACTGATCCTAGTGTGATTGATGTCATAACCGCTCCCATGTCCCCGATACTTCTCAGTACGCCTCCTTCCGCTGTTCAAGAGACACAATATAATATGTTATCAATACATAGTATGTACATATGTAATAATATAATAATACATAGTATAATAAGGCAATTTTAAATTCCTTTTCTGGCCATTGTATTTTTGATTTAAAGCTACTTACGTTTCTTCAATTCCTTATCGGGAGCAGCTTGTAATACAAGACGAAGTGACAATTTATCTTGGATAAAAAATAAGAATAGGTAGGTTCTCTCGGAAATAAATAAAATATACAAGGAAAAGAGGGAAACTTTTATGTAGATCACGAGTAGTTTTAAATATTACTTTGGGACTAAGGTACTTACTATTTAATATTTATTCAAATACTCACATTCTACGCCGTCGCCGGATAGTGAGTTGGTTTCGTTGAGGAGGTCCATAGCGGTCACACAGTCAAGGATGCTCAGTAGAGTTTTCGTCAAGCGTAACAGGTCGCTAAAACTGTAGATAAAAAAAAGTGATTGAAAGTCACTCAATCTTTGTAAATTTCATATGTCCATATTTATTTCTACTTGTGTGACCGTATTTTTTTACCATCGAAGGGAACAAGGACACACCGCTTCCGTATGCGTAACGTACACGTCATCACGCGCAGTGTTGGCATAATCACTAAAATTTTCCACTAAAACTAAAAATTTAGTCACTAAATTAGTGGCCACTAAATTAGTGATGATTGAAAATTCAATTTTAGTGGTGACTAAATATTCAATCGTTAGTGTTAGTTTTTAGTCATAACTAAAACTAATTTGTATGTGCCAAGTAAGTGTAGTACTTTGAATTTGTTGGGTCATTGTTGTAGGGCAATAAGGGAATGTAGGCAAAGCAGGGAACGTAGCACCAAATAGCCGCGGCTGCGCTCTTGTACTACCACGCGCCCCCCAGCCACGTTCACACTATCAGTGATTGTAGAATGTAGGGAACGCAAGGAACGTAGTACTAACTAGCGGCAGCTGAGCTCGCACACTGCCACGCGCTCGCTAGCCACGTTCACACTATCAGGGAATGTAGGGAACGTAGCAAGATGTAGAGCTGCGTTGACACTATCTGGGAATGTAGGGAACGCAGTGAACGTAGTACTAACTAGCGGCAGCTGAGCTCGCACACTGCCACGCGCTCGCTAGCCACGTTCACACTATCAGGGAATGTAGGGAACGTAGCAAGATGTAGAGCTGCGTTGACACTATCTGGGAATGTAGGGAACGCAGTGAACGTAGTACTAACTAGCGGCAGCTGAGCTCGCACACTGCCACGCGCTCGCCAGCCACGTCACACTATCAGGGAATGTAGGGAACGCAGGGAATTTAGCAAGATGTAGCCGCAGCTGCGTTCGCGCACTGCCGCGCGCTCGCCAGCCACGTTCACCCAGTCAGGGAATGTAGGGCACGCACGGAACGTAGCAAGACGTAGCTGCAGCTGCGTTAGCGCACTGCCATGCGCTCGCCAGCCACGTTCACACTATCAGGGAATGTAGGAAACGCAAGGAACGTAGCAAGGTGTAGCCGCTGCTGAGCTCGCACACTGCCTTGCGCTCGACAGCCACGTTCACTCTATCAGGGAATGTAGGGAACGCAGGGCATAGTACTAACTAGCCACAGCTGCGTTAGCGCACTGCCACGCGCTCGCCAGTCACGTTCACTCTATCAGGGAATGTAGGGAACGCAGGGAACGTAGCAAGTTGTAGCCGCTGCTGAGCTCGCACACTGCCTCGCGCTCGACAACCACGTTCACTCTATCAGGGAATGTAGGGAACGCAGGGAACGTAGTACTAACTAGCCACAACTGCGTTAGCGCACTGCCACGCGCTCGCCAGTCACGTTCACACTATCAGGGAACGTAGTGAACGCAGGGAACGTAGCAAGATGTAGCCGCTGCTGAGCTCGCACACTGCCTCGCGCTCGACAGCCACGTTCACACTATCAGGGAATGTAGGGAACGCAGGGAACGTAGTACTATCTAGCCACAGCTGCGTTAGCGCACTGTCACGCCCTCGCCAGCCACGTTCACACTATCAGGGAATGTAGGGAACGCAAGGAACGTAGCAAGATGTAGCTGCTGCTGAGCTAGCACACTGCCACGCGCTCGCCAGCCACGTTCACACTATCAGGGAACGCAGAGAACTTAGCACCAACTAGCCGCAGCTGCGCTCGCGCGCTGCCACCCGCTCATCAGCCACGTTCACACTATTGGTAAGTGTAAGGGAATGTACGGAATGCAGGGAAAGTAGCACCGACAATGAGTGGTCGTAAGGATGCATCGGGTCGTCTGGGTTCATCGGGTCGTAAGGGTTCATCGACCATTCAACCTACCTATCAACCTAGCGACAACATGAACCATAACGAACCGATGAACCCGGAGGACCCGTTAAACCAAGCGACCTGATAAACCTTAACGACCCGATAAACACTACAACCCAAAAGCTTCAAGAAGTGCAAAAGGGCCAAGGTGTATCTTGTAGGTACTATCAGCAGCACATCAACCTATCCTTTAATCAATATCATCAACATACACTGGTTTCTCATACAGTTACTAAGAATAACCAGTGTAAGTTAGTCCCTTAAAGGCTCTACAAATTAGTTTTAGTTTTGACTAAAAACTAACACTAACCACTAAAAATTTAATCACCACTAAAACTAAATATTCAATCATCACTAATTCAATCATGACTAATTTAGTGACTAAATTTTTAGTTTTAATCGTCAATCGATTGAAAATATTAGTGATTGTGCCAACACTGATCACGCGTGCGACTATGACGCTATAATGAATGGCATCGTATGAGACACGTATACGCAGGCAGTGTGCCGCCTCTCATACAATCGTGATGAGGCGCACGCATATGTCCTGCATACGGAGACAAAAGAAAGCAGCCTAAAATTTTGCTTTGCGCACAACCGTTTTTTTGTGACCATATTTGGTACACTTATAACATCTAGTAACTCTAGTTTACGAACAATATTTACGCGTGTGACCATATTTGTAACAATCAAAACATCTGCCGTAGTAAACTTACGTGTAGAAGCCGAAGTAAATGAGCTCCCTGGCCAGCTTGACCACCTCGAAAGTCAGCTTGTTCTGGTCGTGGTCGCTGAAGTACCACGTTCTGAAATAATCATATCAAAACATAGTATTAAATGCAAAATAGGCGCATGTAGACGTCGAGTCGCAGAAAACAGCCCGTATAAACATTACCATAGTACAAAATGAAGTCGCTTTTTGCGTTTGTCTTTTTGTCTGTAGGTCGTGAAATTCTGTAACTCCTAAATCATGCAACGGATTCTATACCTCTTGATAGTTATTCAAGAGGAAGATTTATATGTGTAATTTATGCCGGAAAAATGCCTCTTTCCCGCGGAAAAATGAGTAGCAACGGGTAACGCCGCTGATGGGCCGCTAGTTTCAAATAAATCATAAAGAAAAAATGTATGAGAACATCTTGAAGTGATAATAATAGATGGATTAAATAAGAAGTAAAAAGATTTGACCCAAGGGTCGGCGCCGATATAGCGAATTATTACGCACGTCATCCTCATTTAATAAGAAACTGACCTGGTAACGACGTTGCAAAGATAGTCTTCCACGAAGCGGATGGTGGATGCAAATTGTTCTTTGACTTTCTCTCTGGTCGCATCGGGACCGCCTTTCACGCATTGGTAGCTAGAATAGATAAAACATTTAGAAGGTTCTACTGTAATTCTTTCATCATAAATCTATCTGGTAGAGTGTGTTTCATCAAATATTTCCTCTGGCGTTATGTTGGTAGCATTGTACGGCGGCCATAATATTATATGCGGCTTTCCAATGGTACCAACATGAAGCCAGAGGAACTATTTGATGAAACGCATAATATCAGAGATTTGAAACTAAGTTGTAGGCGTTAAATACAAGCGGTTAAAAACTCTTGGCACCAGGATTCATCGGATCGTTCGATTCGGTGTCTCACTCGATAGAAGAACTCTGGTGTGGTTGTGCAATTACTGACAACCAAAGAACAGAACAATATTTTGATGGACTTGTTTCAGGCACTTATGAACAGAAGAAAATGTTAACTTTGTAGCATTTCAAGAAGTTATTAACTGGCGCAGATAAAGAACATATCGCGAATTGGCAACTTTATTGATTGTATCTGTATCATATTATATGACATTTGAGCAGGATGTCAACGAGAAGAAATCCGAAAAGTTTATCCTGATTCATAGAGGAGAGGGACCCGATATGGCAACATTATTGTTTGCGTCCTTTTCATATTACATGACATTTGAGCAAGATGTCAACAATAATGTTATCATTTCGGGTCTCCTTCTAAGAATCCAAACAACTTTTGTGAAAGACATTTCGGTGCGTATCTACAAGGCATCTGGTGATCGACGTGCTGGCAGTTTCCTCACCCAACGAATTAGCCTAGCTATTCAACGGAGGAATGCTGCCAGCATGCTGGGAATCATGTCTTGTGGAGACGCACTGGAAGGGCTTTACGTAGGATAAGTTTGTAAATATTATGTTTTATTTTCTGTAAATAGTTGTAAGTAACTTACTCGTTGATATGTATGTTGTCGCAGACCTCGGTCCAGAGTCGCGCGTACTTGACAGGCGTGACAGGCTCCTGCGGGTCGCGGTCCACGTGCAAGTGCAACATGAGACGGCAGAACGACGCGCGCACTTCGTACGACAAATCCGAATTCGACATGCATCTGGAAAGAGGTGAAAGTAGTTGAAATGCGTGTTAAGTAACAAGCCCATGAAACAACTAATTTCCCCAAGGAAGTAATCACTAAACATAAAAAGGAAATAATCATTTACATACAGACATCCAAATATCACGCCTAAAGTCGAATTTTTAATTCTATTCACTAAAATGACAGATGCCGACAAAATAATGATACCAACTCCATATCACTAGTGACGTACTTCAGTTCGATTTTTAAGTTCAGATGAGCTGATTCATTCAAACCTCATACTCAGGTCACTTACATTTATTTATTGATTTCCTACAAAAATTTTATACTCCTAATATAAAAATTTTGAAAAAGTGTGTCACTTAGTACGGGAGGCCCAATTTATTTATTTTCATATTTTGAAGAAAAGTTTCTTATACAACGTGTTACAAAACAACCAATAAATCTCCCATACAAAGTGAGTTCATTTTGTATGGGAAGTCCAAATTTTTTTTTCATATTTCGACCCATGTTCCATGGGGAAAGTTGTTCAGTTTCATGAGTACCTTTACCTCCTTTCAGCTTTATTGGTTGTTTTGTAACACCCAGTAAATGTTACTCAGTTTTGTGAGAAGAACACGTTCTTTAAATTATTGAACTAATATTGTAACCAAATACACTTATTGATATAATAACTATGAACTATGTCACTAGATGAGTGATTCAATTTAATGTTTTTAGCACATCACTATTTATTTTTCCCAAAAAAGCGGCCACCCAGCAAACGTCAAATCAGTGAATACAATTAGAAATTCGACTATATATCCCTTACGGGGTAGGCAGAGCGTAAACAACTTTAAAAAACGGCCCTTACACCACGTCTGACAAAGTTTGAGAGGGGTGCCCCTTCGAACGCATAACATTTTTACTCCTATTTGCATTACGCATAACACTTTCGGCATAGTTGTCATTTCGCATAATTGTAAATTGGCATATTTTTTTAAATGCATAATGGCTATTTTGGCATAACAATAAATATCCATAATTTTGTTTACCATAACGATTATAGCCATAAACTTAAAACGTCAGAGGAATCATGGAATGGATAATTAGTAAATACTTATTTAGAAAATACACTTGGGCACGAATGGCACAATGTAGGTAGGTACTTTGCCGTATTCTTCAGTGGAGTATTGACAAAATAAATAAATTTGGATATAATAAACATGCAAATATATAACGCATTTCTTTTTTCAAACTTTAGTTTTTTATAGTATTTAGTTGCCGTGTCATGCCATCTTAGAAAATCATCACCCCAATACTAGTCGTGGGTGTCGCAAAAAACAAGTTAAAGATTAAATTTAAGATGAATGGGCAGCGGTGTTCCCTGTAAATGCAACATCTTGCACTGCACTCGTCAATCCTCTTGCCAATCGTGGCAAATATACAATCAAATTACCTACCATATGAAGAATGCTATTTTTGTTACAATTAAGGCAGTACTCAAATCCAAAATTCCTGCGAGTAGTTTGACACAAGTTTGACATTTGGAGTGATGCCACCTCAAAGAGAAAAAAATCAGTGTTGGGGTAAATGTCGATATTTTACTATCGATATGAGTGTAGTGCTCAATTTATTTTGTTGTTAGGATCTATAAGGCCAGGTCTCTTGCGGATGATTTCCCAAACAAAAGACTAAACATCGATATACGTTATACGTACATTGCGGCGTCATTATATGGGGTGAAATTTTACTAGTGACCGATAGCGAAAACTCAGAACCGGCGTGTGATAAGGAACAACTTTCCCCAAGGAACATAGGTCGAAATATATAAAAAAAATTTGGACCTCCTATACAAAATTGCCGATCAGCTGATTTGAGTTAAACTATGGGAGGTCAAAATATTTTTTCGTTTTTCGTCTTATGTTCCTTGGGGGAAAATGTCCAAAGAATAATAACAAAAGCAAAATATGTTAAAAAATATATTTTGTGTAAAAATTCGTCATAAATTTTTATTAACCAGCCGATGTGCGGCAGTGGTAGTGCGACTGCTTGCCATGCAGAAGGTTCCGGGTTTGATCCCAGTAGGTCACTTCAAAATAAATACTTCAATGGTAATATTTATCACTTTGTTAATTTGTTTCCAGTCTGGTTGGGACATTGCAGGCTGAATCACCTGATTGTCCAAACCAAGATGGTTCTGCGCTTCGGAAGGCACGTTAAGCCGTCGGTCCCGTTTGCTGTTTATGATTACTTAAACGGTGGTCGTCACCCAACCATGTCAGAGGCCTGCTACTTGGAAAAATCTAACAATAGGGTTTATGCGATCAAAAATATTAGTGATCATAATGACGCTGACTCCGTGGCCAAAACGAAAAAAAATATCACGGATAATTATTCCGAGTCATCGGTAAAAGAATTGTTATCATCGTCGTCATCATCATCACTAACAGGTCCACCTCCACAAAGGCCAATGCCGGACTAGTATGGACTAGTGGCGTCTTTTTTTTCTAGGTGTTACACGGATGGTAATTATATATTTGAGTAGAGGACAATGCAACGGACAAAAATATATACGACAACTATACCTCTATCTGTCACTGGAACAGAGATATACGCGTTTGAAGTTACTTTGGGGGGGGGGGCTTTATTTTTCTAGGTGTTACACGGATGTTACTTGTGTATTTGAGTAGAAGACAATGTAAAAGACAAATAGAATATACGACAGCTATACCTCTACTTGTCACTGGAACAGAGATATACGCGTTTGAAGTTACCATGGGGACTTTTTTCTAGGTGTTACACGGATAATACTTATATATTTGAGTAGAGGACAATGAAACAGACAAAAAAATATTCATGAACTATACCTCTACCTGTCACTGGAACAGAGATATTATGCGTTTGAAGTTACTTTGGGATTTCTTTTTTCTAGGTGTTACACGGATGGTACGTATATATTTGAGTAGAGGAAAATGCAACAGACAATAAAATATAATTATGACAACTGTACCACTATCTGTCACTGGAACAGAGATATAGGTACGCGTTTGAAGTTACTATGGGGATTTTTATTATTACTACTCAAATATATAAGAACCATCCGTGTAACACCTAGAAAAAATAAATCCCCATAGTATTTTTATAAGCTTCAAACGCGTATTTTTCTGATTAAATCTGTCACTGGAAGTGTATAAAAATACTATGGGGATTTATGCATATTTTTTTGTCTGTTGCATTGTCCTCTACTCAAATACATACGCCCGTACAAAAGAAAAGGGGATAAAACGACACCCTGAGTAACACCGGTGGTAATAGCTGTTCAGGAAGTAATAGACTGATTAAAGTGGTTGATTGATTCAATATTTACCGTATTTTATTCTAGAAATAAGCTGTTGGCTATGATTTTTCGTTGATGGGAAACCTGAAATATAATGTCATTTTTCTCAAGACTCCAGCGACGGATTTTGATGTGGTTTAGCACTATGTCTCAATGCTGGTCGCTATTTGGTCCACTTTGGGCAATGTCCTTTAAACTTTTTTCATTTCGTAAATTATCAAGTGAAAATTAACTGGGACCGTTTTCCATAGCCTGAGATTCTGGGGTTTACTGCTACTGGGCCGCTACAGAACTTGGACTTGCGTAGACATAAACGCAACGTGATACGTCCTGTGACCTGTCTACGGGAGCCTTTAAATTCACACTTTTCAAATACTTTTTCTACCAACCTCTACCTACTCTACCTATAGATGCAACCTCAGGAAAAAACTCTTTAGATGCAAAAAAATATGTCTGTCAAGTAATAAGTTTGACAACTTGATTTGTTTACTTTACGCTTTGTAAATTATTTTACCGATATTTTTCGATTTTTATTGGTTGTTACATATTTTACCAGAACAAAGGATCGTGAATTCGTGAACAATGTTTAAGATAACTACAACAGTTGGTTATATGTGATTTTTTGTGTTTCTTATCGAAGAAAATGGTGTATGTGTTTTTTGCGTCTAAATCAGTACAATACGGTATACAATATGTGTGAATGAAGTTCTTTTTCGCAAAGATAAATGTGAAATATTCTAGGGAATCAAATATATACCCATTTAGATAGAACGAAATACAATGTTTATGTTTTTTGCAGTTTGTTTTGGTTTTATGACGGATATGAATGACAGTTTACTTTTTAACATTGATACTTATGCCATAGTTCATGAAGGTTTCATAGATACAAATGCCATCATATAAGAAGGTTCCATTTGATTTCGATGGCAAGAAAATTTAGTTTTATTTGAAATCCCGATTGTAGAGAACTTCGTACAATCCTTTTCATATGCAAAATACACATAATTTTTGAAAACTGGTAGGTACATCGCCAAAAGTACGCAATACCATCTATTTTGAGCAGCGCACTTTACTGGGAGAAAAAGCCTAGATTCCAAACATGAAACTATTTATTTTATCGATACATACAGCACTGGTCGTAACATGGTATCACCCAAGTGTCACCAACTGTCAAACTACTCGCAGGAATTATGGCCTGGGGTAGTTTAACCATTTTTTTTTTTAGATTTTATCAGATAAAAAATTGTTTCATATTGCGATTGTACTTTTATTCCTACTGCCTTTTATGCGTTTACTTCGTTATGCGTATCGATCGTATGCCAAAAACAGGTATGCAAAAGTACGTTAGGACAGAAAATTTTATGCATTCGAATATGGACCCGTTTGAGAGTCGTTCAGAAGACTCTGTATCATTGCAAGCAGCATTTGATGCGATTTATATGGTCCCTCTTTAGATTTAGACCTGTGTTTCTTGGGAAAAATTCAGTTTTATTGACTGGTACACTCTTAAAAGTGAAACCCAGTACTTTTACCATAAACCCAGAACCAACATGAAGTATTTAGAGTTTAATTTTGAAAAAAGAGTCCAAAAGTACTCCAACGATGGCAAATTGATTTTTAGGGCCAGTTCACACTTGATATTTGATTGTACATATAGAGAGCTTGATACGATCTCAACACAGAAGTCGCAGTCATTGTAACTTACTTGAGTATCAAGTTGATGCTAAGTTGCGGCGACAAGCTGTTCAGAGCCAAGTACTGTCTGTTGAGACACATGTTGGAGAACAAGTCCAGTTGGTGGCGGTAGTAATCCAAGATGGCGGACGATTATTCATATTTCGACTTGCGTTCCTTGGGAACAGTTGTGCAGTTTAAAAGACACTCAGGACTTTTAAACCAACATGAAGAGTTTAGAGAAAAGATTTGCAAAAAGAGCCCAAAAGTACTCCAACGATGGCAAATTGATTTTTAGGGGTAGTTCTCACTTGATATTTGATTGTGGGTACATACCAGGAGTAACGAAAAGGGCATAAACAAGCCGAAAGGAGGTCAAGGTACTAATGAAACTGAGCAACTTTTCCCATGGAACATGGGTCGAAATAAGAAAAATAAATTTGGACCTCCCGTAGTAAATCAATTAGCTGATCGGCGCTGTTGTATGGGAGGTCCAAATTTTTTTTTCGTATTTCGACCTATGTTCCATGGGGAAAGTTGTTCATTTTCATAAGTACCTTCACCTCCTTTCGGCTTGTTATTCCCGGTAGAAGAGAGCATGACACGATCTCAACACAGAAATCGCAGTCCTTGTCCTTACTTGAGTATCAAGTTGATGCTAAGTTGCGGCGACAAGCTGTTCAGAGCCAAGTACTGTCTGTTGAGACACATGTTGGAGAACAAGTCCAGTTGGTGGCGGTAGTAATCCAAGATGGCGGATGATTCCGAGTTCGGGTTCATACGAGCCTCCGCTGCCAGCTCGGATAGGAGACGGGATTTCTGGAACAAATATAATACTGAAACTTCAACACTTATACAGGGTGTAAGGGACGGTGTACCGAAAACTTTGCAGGCACGATCTGACCATGAAACTGAACAACTTTTACTATGGAGCCAAAAGTGGGAAACGAGAAATAACTAACTTTGTATAAAGTGAATTATTTTTTTTCGTTTCCCACCATATGTTCCAACGGGAAAGTTATTCAGTTTCTTGGTCTGAACACGCCTGCAAAGTTTTCGTTACACCGTCCCTTACACCCCGTATACTACGCAACCATCATCTACCTACCCTTATCCCAATAACATCGGCGCAACACGTTTCGTTCTTTGAACACAAAAACGTGTTGCAAGAGGATTTGGCTGAATTTTACAACTGGCCGCCTACCACACGTCAACCCTCCTTGGGAATGCTTTTGTGGTGGATTAACCGCCACCATACGGTTGGCCCTGGCTATTTGGGTCGGGTTTATCCCTCGGTCGTCTCTTACGACCCCCACGGGAAGAGAGGGGGTGGTGCTATTCCACTCTGCCGGCACCACACGGCATACTACGCGACCAGCGTAACATAATACTTAGCGGATGAACCTTACCACAACATCTGCACAAACTGAAAAACTGTAACTGACCTGTTTGTTATTCCACAATAGTATGACGTCGTCTTCGACGGTGAATTTGCTCGTGTCGGGGGATTTCCGCCCCTTCTCCGGCGATGTTCCTTGTTCGTATTTGGTCGAGACCAATCTGCAAGAAGACCAAAAAATATAATTAGAAAGACCCTTAGAGTATAAATAAGCAAGCTATAGAGTGCGCGTAAGGCCTTCCGCCGTACGGTCAAAGCGTAAGCAGTTGCTCTCTAGATAAAGACATAAAATGTATGGGTATGTATAGAGGTTCGACAAATAGTACTTTCACTGACGTTCTGCTACTGATAAAGAGAGAGGTTGTGTGCAGACTACTGCAAAACAATCTAGCTTTTTAGGCGCACTCTGTAGCTTTCTTTTATATATTACTTTAAGTGTTTTTCATTACTCTAAAGTTAGTTGTTCAGTTTCATGGTCTGAGCACGCCTGAAAAGTTTTCGTTACACCGTCCCTTACATATAAGGGACCTGTAAAAAGAATCATCTTAATGCATTATTCGGAAAGAAAACGGGGGAATACATTTGTATGACAAGGCGGAAAACAGGCAGGGTATCCTCTTGATGTGTGTACCTGGTCTCGATGAGTATGTCAGCGTTGTTCGCGCAGAGGACACTCTTGCAGATGAGCTCCTGAGTCACTGCGATAGCCTTGCGGTTGGAAATGCACAGGTCGCTCAGGTAGTCTAGAAACCGGGACTGCCACGTCTTCATGTTCTTGCGGACCAGCCCTGGAACGAATGTACACGATGTAAAATAGCAACTCATTGCCCTAGCCAATAAAAGGCCAGTTTGTGCCCGAGAAATATTGAAAGGACGTAGTCGACATATTGTCAAGTGAACGAGGCCAGACATTTTACCTAGGCTAATAAAGTACAAGGTGGGTCAAAAGAAGTTATCCGATGTGATTCGCCTCCCATTTTTTTTATGATTCATTAAAATTAACTTCTGTTTTCAGAAATAAATCTTTCGAAGATACAGAATTTATGTGATTATGTTTTGAAAAAGATATTAGTCGCATTGCCATCACTACTGTATGTTTTAACTTTAAACTTGCGGTTCTCCGTTCTACTGGGTACTATATGAGAGTGAGGACGAGAGAGTGTGTCTGTGTTTTCGCGTACGCTTATTCACTTAAATATATCCTGCGCAGATAACTGCGGCATGATTTAATGGCTCTCGAAGTCCTGCGGCGATGGGCAGGGATAGAGTGGTCGGGCAGTAGATATCATTTTCTCTCATTTGCTTGGAAAAATACTAATTATTATTAAAAAAGGAAATAACCGGTGCGTGCGTATGTATAGACTATACCATACCATAACAGCCACAACAGTCTACTGCTGGACATGGGCCTCCCCCTATCGGGGGGTATTGCCATACTCATCACGCTTGGCAGGCGGATTGGCGAGCGCAGTGCATGATGTTGCATTGACAGGGAACGCTGCTGCCCATTCCCTGGATAAGTATCCCTTATTTGATTTTTAGGACACCCACGGGTAGAATAGGGGTGATGCTATTCTAAGCCGGCATCACACGGCTGTATAGACAACTCACCCACAAAAATCTCTATCTCTGACGCGGTGATGTGTTTCTCCAACAGCTTTCTATTGTTGTGCAGGAGCGCTGTGATCGTGTCCTCCGCCAGTATGTCGTAGCCTATTTGCTGAGTTGTATACGGTTTTACAAATAAAAGGCAATAACAACTCACCCACAAAAGTCTCTATCTCTGACGCGGTGATGTGTTTCTCCAACAGCTTTCTATTGTGATCGTGTCCTCCGCCAGTATGTCGTAGCCTATTTGCTGAATAGTCTACGGTTTTACAAATCCTACCCGTCATATGTTAAAAGGCAATAACAACTCACCCACAAAAGTCTCTATCTCTGACGCGGTGATGTGTTTCTCCAACAGCTTTCTATTGTGATAGTGTCCTCCGCCAGTATGTCGTAGCCTATTTGCTGAGTTGTATACGGTTTTACAAATCCTACCCGTCATATGTTAATAACAACTCACCCACAAAAGTCTCTATCTCTGACGCGGTGATGTGTTTCTCCAACAGCTTTCTATTGTGATCGTGTCCTCCGCCAGTATGTCGTAGCCTATTTGCTGAGTTGTATACGGTTTTACAAATCCTACCCGTCATATGTTAAAAGGCAATAACAACTCACCCACAAAAGTCTCTATCTCTGACGCGGTGATGTGTTTCTCCAACAGCTTTCTATTGTGATAGTGTCCTCCGCCAGTATGTCGTAGCCTATTTGCTGAGTTATATACGGTTTTACAAATCCTACCCGTCATATGTTAAAGTTAAAAGGCAATAACAACTCACCCACAAAAGTCTCTATCTCTGACGCGGTGATGTGTTTCTCCAACAGCTTCCTATTGTTGTGCAGGAGCGCTGTGATCGTGTCCTCCGCCAGTATGTCGTAGCCTATTTGCTTCTGCATGAAGCCGAAGTGTTTCGCTATGTATTCCTGGAACATACAAAAAATGAGATGTTTTCATATATCGATGGTGACAAGGCATTTAATTATTGTTAATTTTGTAAAGCAAAATAATGTGTTCTCTAATTTTAGTATGTCATTAGGCGCGTCCACACTGCGCGAGGCAATTTGCCGAGACATACGCTCGGGCTCACCCAAGGTCATGCTCGGGCGAGCGCGCGCAGTCAACTCAAACGTACGCGTCAAAATTGGGCCGAATTGGCTCGCCTGCCACACGAACGTATGCCTCACGAGCATTTGCCTCGCGCCGTGTGGACGCGCCTAATAACAAACTTAAGCAAATTTTTAGATGGTATTG
This sequence comes from Phthorimaea operculella, assembly GCA_024500475.1. Classification (NCBI taxonomy): domain Eukaryota; kingdom Metazoa; phylum Arthropoda; class Insecta; order Lepidoptera; family Gelechiidae; genus Phthorimaea; species Phthorimaea operculella. The sequence goes on along the minus strand of JANFCV010000051.1, from coordinate 3,274,541 downwards.
TTAATTTTCCGCAAGGCAAAATAATGTATTTAATAGTATGTCATATCATAAGCTTAGTTGCTCAGATTGGTTTGAAAATATTGATGCTTTTAAGGCCTAATGTAGGCTATCAATATGTAGTCAATATGAAGATTTTCACAGTAAAACCAGCCTACCGATGACATCCCGCGCCTAATAGTGGCTTGCTGCGCCTATCATAACATAACATAACATAACATAAATATACTCTATTGCACATAAAACATGAAATGGACAAACAGAAATATAACAAAGAGTACAATGCAGGTGGTCTTATAGCTAAGTAGCTATTTCTACCAGACAATTTTAAGGTAGAGGAAAAATTGATTTAAATGGCGGGATAGTGCTATCCTATCCTATACTATCTTGCCTATCCTAAGCTGAATAAGTTTAAAGACCGACCTGATTTTTCCTATAGTCTTGTTGGCTGAGCCGCAGTATTCTGTAGCACAGCCGGAAGATGTACTTATAAGGGGCGTAGCGAAGGTCGCTCAGCTCTTCTATCTTCAAGAACGCATCCCCTTCAGTCGTCTCCTGGAATGGACCCTGCGGAAGGAATATGTAAAACAATCAATCACAATACAAGAAGATGTTAGAATACCATAACGGTTAGGTTCTTTACAATAAAACAAAATTACAGTTGCTTGTGATGTTAGTTTTACAATTTTAGAGCACTTGTAATTACTTTACAATTTGTAAATTCATGTGTCAAAAAGATTTCGCAATGGGATGCTATTGCAGGTAGTATCACCGCCACCATGTGATTGACCATAATCGACAGATATTTAGCCGAGGAAGTCAAAAACTCCACGACGCCTCTTACGAAGTTATAATTCTGTAAATAAGGTTGAAAATGACATTTCGCTAGTATGATATTTTCAGGGAAAATATACTATTTATTTATTTCTTTTGATACGAAAAATGTACAACTCCGTACCTGCAGTATCTTGAACAGCTGCCTGAGTATGTACTGTTCCCTGAGCAGCTTCTGCCGGTCGCGGTTAGGGTTCTCCACGACGAGGTCCAGGGCCTCCGACTTGTTGGGTTCGTTGACCCAACAACACCGACTTGTTGGGTTCGTTGACCCAACAACACCGACTTGTTGGGTTCGTTGACCTGTGGTACAACTCGGTACCTGCAGTATCTTGAACAGCTGCCTGAGTATGTACTGTTCCCTGAGCAGCTTCTGCCGGTCGCGGTTAGGGTTCTCCACGACGAGGTCCAGAGCCTCCGACTTGTTGGGCTCGTTGACCCAACAAGACCGACTTGTTGGGTTCGTTGACCCAACAACACCGACTTGTTGGGTTCGTTGACCCAACAACACCGACTTGTTGGGTTCGTTGACCCAACAACACCAACTTGTTGGGTTCGTTGACCCAACAACACCGACTTGTTGGGTTCGTTGACCCAACAACACCGACTTGTTGGGTTCGTTGACCCAACAACACCGACTTGTTGGGTTCGTTGACCCAACAACACCGACTTGTTGGGTTCGTTGACCCAACAACACCGACTTGTTGGGTTCGTTGACCCAACAACACCGACTTGTTGGGTTCGTTGACCTGTGGTACAACTCCGTACCTGCAGTATCTTGAACAGCTGCCTGAGTATGTACTGTTCCCTGAGCAGCTTCTGCCGGTCGCGGTTAGGGTTCTCCACGACGAGGTCCAGGGCCTCCGACTTGTTGGGTTCGTTGACCCAACAACACCGACTTGTTAGGTTCATTGACCCAACAACACCGACTTGTTGGGTTCGTTGACCTGTGGTACAACTCCGTACCTGCAGTATCTTGAACAGCTGCCTGAGTATGTACTGTTCCCTGAGCAGCTTCTGCCGGTCGCGGTTAGGGTTCTCCACGACGAGGTCCAGGGCCTCCGACTTGTTGGGCTCGTTGACCCAACCAGACCGACTTGTTGGGTTCGTTGACCCAACACGACCGACTTGTTGGGTTCGTTGACCCAACAAGACCGACTTGTTGGGTTCGTTGACCCAACAACACCGACTTGTTGGGTTCATTGACCCAACCAGACCGACTTGTTGGGTTCGTTGACCCAACCAGACCGACTTGTTGGGTTCGTTGACCCAACAACACCGACTTGTTGGGTTCGTTAACCCAACAAGACCGACTTGTTGGGTTCGTTGACCCAACAACACCGACTTGGTGGGTTCGTTGACCCAACAACACCGACTTGTTGAGTTCTTTACTCAACAACACCGACTTGTTGGGCTCGTTGACCCAACAACACCGACTTGTTGGGTTCGTTGACCCAACAACACCGTTGGAGGGAAATTATTCTTTCGTATATCGTGCCATGTTCGATGGGAAAAGTTGTTTAGTTTTATGAGTATCTTGACCTCCTTTCAGCTATATTGGTTGTTTTGTTACACCAAGTATATAGGGTGAAATTTTACTAGTGACCGATAGCAAAAACTCAGATCCTGCTGATGATAAGGAACAACTTTCTCCAAGGAACATAGGTCGAAACATAAAAAATAAAGTGACCTCCCATACAAAATTGTCGATCAGCTGATTTGAGTTACTATGAGAGGTCCAAAATTATTTTTCATATTTCGACCTATGTTCCTTGGGGAAAGTTGTTGCTTATCACTAGCCGCTTCTGACTTATCGCTATCGGTCACTAGTAAAATTTCACCCAATATACTGTTAGCTATTTTCTTTTCAGAGTCTGTATACTTTTCCCTAATGTGTGGTACAACTCGGTACCTGCAGTATCTTGAACAGCTGCCTGAGTATGTACTGTTCCCTGAGCAGCTTCTGCCGGTCGCGGTTAGGGTTCTCCACGACGAGGTCCAGGGCCTCCGACTTGTTGGGTTCGTTGACCCAACAACACCGACTTGTTAGGTTCATTGACCCAACAACACCGACTTGTTGGGTTCGTTGACCTGTGGTACAACTCCGTACCTGCAGTATCTTGAACAGCTGCCTGAGTATGTACTGTTCCCTGAGCAGCTTCTGCCGGTCGCGGTTAGGGTTCTCCACGACGAGGTCCAGGGCCTCCGACTTGTTGGGTTCGTTGACCCAACAACACCGACTTGTTAGGTTCATTGACCCAACAACACCGACTTGTTGGGTTCGTTGACCTGTGGTACAACTCCGTACCTGCAGTATCTTGAACAGCTGCCTGAGTATGTACTGTTCCCTGAGCAGCTTCTGCCGGTCGCGGTTAGGGTTCTCCACGACGAGGTCCAGCGCCTCCGACTTGTTGGGCTCGTTCTCGAAGCCCGCTATGAAGTACACGATGTCTTGGAGGAGGCAGGTGAGCGCCCTGGAATACACAATAGTTTAAATAAAAAATCAGTTCTAAATTATTGCATAAATGTAAACCCATCTTATTGGTGGAGCTGACTTGCTCAAAGCCTTTTTTCATGTCAGTAAAATTTGTCCTTAATATTATTGGGAGCTATTTGGTGATATTTACATTTTGCGACTGACATTTGACATCTTTGACATTTTTCAAAATGACGTGTTGCTTAATGGTATTTCGAATGTTAGACGTTATAAGTCAATGACATTCTGCAACTTTTACATTTCGGACCATGGATTGGCATTTGGCGGAATGATATTTATATTTATTTAGATGCCTGGTGGTTCTAACTAGTAGGACATAAACAAACATACATGTAAACGTAACCAAGCGGAACCTTATTTTTTTTGTAATATGAGGCCTCATTCATACTAGCAGTTTTAATTCATAAGGTGCGTCCACACCAGCCGAGGCTGCTCGCTGCCTCGCCCGGCAAGTTCGGCCCAATTTGGACGTCTACATAAATTAATAGACAAAATTCTGAGGCGCGCACGAGCATGCGTTGCCTCGGGTGAGCCACGTAATTTTTGGTCGTTTGCCTCGCAAGGCAGTGAGGCAGCGAGCAGCCTCGCTTAGTGTGGACGCGCCTATACTGACTTCCTCTCGTTGTGTTCAATGGTCCCGTGATGCAGCTTGGTCGACAAGGCCGAGAGCACTTTGCACGCGTCGTAAGTAAATAATTAACTTTTTTATCTGTAAAAAAGGCTTCATACCTGGTTCACAAAAGGGGGGGACCATTATTGTTTGCGTCTTTTTATATTACATGACATTTGAGCAAGATGTCACCAATAATGTTGCCATTTCAGGTCCCCTTCTTTTTTGAACCAGGTAGGTGCATAGTGTTATTTGATACTGACTTCCTCTCGTTGTGTTCAATGGTCCCGTGATGCAGCTTGGTCGACAAGGCGGAGAGCACTTTGCACGCGTCGTTCGCGAAGTCCAAATCGCGCACCTCGCTCGGAGACACGGATATTAGAGCGAACGCCTCTTTGTCCTCTTTCACGACGGAGCAACCCACCTGGAATACGAAAAAGAAAATTCTGAATGTTACGACATCGAATTTGAAGAGTATACAGGCTGAAAACTTTGCAGGCATGATCAGACCATGAAACTGAACAACTTTTACTATGGAGCCAATGGTGGGAAACGAGAAACCTTTTCCGACCTCCCATACCAAATTCACGATCAGGTGACTAACTTTGTATGCGAAGCCAAAATTTTTTTACTTTTTTCACCACATGTTCCATGAGGAAAAATGTTCAGTTTCATTGTCTGAGCACGCCTGCAAAGTTTTCGTTACACCGTCCCTTACACCCCGTATATACTGAGTGTAACGAAATCGAATTTGAACCCGAGTCGCTTGCGTCGGCAAGTTGTGTCTTTCTTTCATATTTCGACCCATGTTCTATGGGGAAAGTTGTTCAGCTTCTAGAGTACTTTGACCTCTTTTGTGCTTAAACGGTTATACTTTTTGTTACTCTATACATGTATTGACCTATGCGTGCGTAAGCCCAGAGCCACACTGGATCAGTCAGTTTTGGTCGAGGCATACAAAGACCACGTGCTTCTTCTTTTCGTGTCATCAGTTTAACTCAATACACACGCAATGTGCTACAGGACACACACAAATATGACTGACCCGGTATGTGTGAATAGGTAAATTTAGTAAAACGTATGATACGAGATAATTAATGTAAACAACTTTTGTATGACTCGGTGACAGTTATTACAATTTGTCCTTATCTTTCATATGGTGTAATGTCAGCTGTCTCTTTCAGATTTGTTTACAATTTTTATCTGGTCCAGTTGGCCTTACTTTAGAAGCAGTCTGTCGCTTAAGAAAATTCAAAAATAGAGCTCTTGGCTGTTAACACTCTGTTGTCCTACCGTCTGCGCCAAGTTAATCTAACCTATAACTTACTTTAGACATAACGGGTTTCTCTTCGTCTTTGTCGATGGGTATCGATGTTGAATGTACCCACGTGTGCGTGCATAAGTGCTGAAGTCTGTAAGAGACGAAACAGTGTGTTGGAAAACATAATATGAAAAGTAAAAATCATGAACGGAATTTTGAACTTTACGTCGTCGGCGAGTGGTGTTGGCTTAGAATAGCATCACCCCTATTAAAGCGACTAAGAGATAATCTTTCAGGGTTTAATGGGCAGCAGCGTTCCCTGTAAATGCAACATCAGTTTTTAGGTCACAATTTTTGATTTGTATAATTTTTGATACTAATACTATCACCACTAATAATATAATAATAATAATAATAAATATACACCAAAAACTAGCATATAAATACAAACTCATTTCATCTGATAACCATAAAACACCATACTATCAGTACAATCCCAGTCCTGTTTTAGAAAACTCTTCCACAAAATTGTATTATGATCGCGCCGTCCTAACTGATAGAACAATCCATTATAACAGACCAGATATAATTCTAATCCATAAAACTAATAAAACCGCGTATCTTATTGATGTAACAGTACCAAATACACACAATATTTTAAAATCTATAACGGAAAAAATCAACAAATACACTGAATTAAAAGAAGAAGTTTTGCGAATTTGGAACTTAGATAAAGTTTTTGTAATACCATTAGTACTGTCGACTACAGGGATTATTCCAAAACATCTTCACAATAGCTTAAAAATATTAGATCTTCCACCAAACACGTACATAACAATGCAAAAAGCAGCTTTACTAAATACATGCCGGACTGTACGCAAGTTCCTATCAACTGACGTTGAAACAGACTCGGCTAATCCCTAGGATAATTTCAATGACCCTTGGTCAACAACCCGCGTCATTGAAAAAAGACCCCTAACAGGGAGAAAACGCTAACGTACATAAAAATAATAATAATAAGGAAAACTTTGTTTTTTTGTTTTTTTGTTTGTTTGTTTGTTTGTATGTAATCGATAAACTCCGAAACTACTGGACCGATTTCCAAAATTCTTTCACTATTAGAAAGCTACAACATCCCTGAGTAACATAGGCTACTTTTTACCACGGGAAAATTCCTCATTCCTACGGGAAAACGGTTAGCAGCAGGAAAACGGGGAAATAAAGCAGATATTACCCAAATTAGCCAAACCCTTTTACCGATCCTCGCGAATTTTGGCACTGATATTACTATCATATAAAAGACGGACATGGTCAGCCCTCGAGGATCTGGAGTACCTGATGAAGACCACCAGCATCCCATATAAACTATAAGAGATACGGTCATGGCTTCATAGAAAAAGTTGTTCACCATGACGGGCCGCTTCTGCTGGCACATGGTCATCGAGGATCTGGAGTACCTGATGTAGACCACAAGCATCCCATCTAAACTATAAGAGATAGGGTAATGGTTTCAAAGTAAAAGTTATTCAGCACGACAGGCTGCTTCTGCTGGCACATGGTCACGAGGGTCTGGAGTACCTGATGTAGACAACCAGCATCTCATCTAAACTATAAAAGATTCGGTAATGGCTTCAAAGTTAAAGTTATTCAGCATGACGGGCCGCTTCTACTGGCACATGGTCACGAGGGTCTGGAGTGCCTGATGTAGACCACCAGCATCCCATCAAAACTTTAAGAGATACGGTAATGGCTTCAAAGTTAAAGTTATTCGCCATGACAGGCCGCCTCTGCTGGCACATGGTCATGATGAGTAACTTCTGCTAGAATGGATTAATGGACTTTTTACTACGGGCAAAGATCCCATTTCTACGGGAAAACAGGTAAGTAGCAGCGAGTGAAACCGCTGGGCGGGCCGCTAGTACATTAATAAAGAAAGTAATAATAATGCTTGCTAATTCCATTTATTTCTCAAATGGCATAAGTTATCCAGTCAAAAAACGACCTAATTGACCGTAGACCACTTGCAGGCGTGAGATAGAGTGCGTTTCATCAAGTTCCTCTGGCGTCATGATGATAGCATTGTAAATCGACGCCTTCTTAATTCGGACTGATTATACGGCAGCCATAATATTACCTGTGGCTCCACATGCTCGCCGTATAACCCGTCCGAATTAAGAAGACGCTAATTTCGATGCTACCATGACGCCAGAGCAACTATTCGATGAATCGCACTCTATAGTTACATACCTGACATAACTGCTCTGTGGAACTGGCGCGTCAGAGTGCGTCATGGTCGTCGGGTCGAGTTCGAATAAAGTAGCTATTTCCGAAGAATGCGGCACCGATACCAGTTGGTAGGCAGGCTCCCCTGGGTCCACTGGCGCGTCACTGAAGAAAAACAGTAAGTAAGTTATCTCTTTGAAGTTCAGTAAACGTAGTGGCAAGAATTTTTTAAACTTGATATTTAGGGTGGGATCCCGACGGCTTTATAAGATAAGATAAGATAAAGGGTGGACGGGACGGTGTGAGTACCTAAAACTTTGCAGGCAAGATCAGACTCTAAAACTGAACAACTACAGGGGCTAATAATGATATGAGACGAGAAAAAAAAAGCGATGTTCCATGGAGAAAATTGTTCAGTTTCATGGTCTGAGCCCTACGCCCTCCTTACATCCCGTATGTATTCCAAACTTGATCCCAAAGGTATTATGGTTGGCTAAAATTGTTCGCACCATTTTTATTCGCTGGCTCTGACACAAGACCGCAAAATACGGAAATAGTTGAAGGAGTCTTTTTTACATTAGCATTTTATTACAGGTGGCTAATGTTTGGAGAAAAAGAAAAGAAATAGGTATGCCAGGCGACGGCTAAAAACCAGTGTTGCTTCCTGGTTAAAATACACGGAGCTCCCTTTCATATCACTGCAGCATACGTTTTTTATATTATAATATAAGATAAATTGTATGTTTTAAGATGTACTTAGTATTAATTGGTTTCATAATTCTATCTGTTCTTAAAAAAATGAGTATGATTCAAGCATAGAGTACACATACATAAGCAAGCTATTAGAAGTTAGAAGCAAGAAGCTTATAGGTAAACCTGGAGGGTGCACTCGGAAACAAGAAGTGCAGTCAAGAAATTTGACCTCTAAACCTCTAAACCTGTAGTCTAGGTTCCACCATCTCTTTCTAAAAGTGATGGTGGGAAAAAGTTCGGAAACACTCGGGGTAACTCGTGGTAGGTATCTCGGTAGCTTAGAAAGAGACAACGAATGCTCGGCCCTTGCTCTTCTTGCAAATCGGTCAAATATTCTTACTTCACTTGTCAATCTCGAGTCCTCCCTCCAGTTTTACCTACAACCTTCTTGGTTAGAAGTGTTGGCAGTAATCAGCAAACAACTTTTCTGCATGTCAGTAGCAAAACTTCTATAACTATTCATACATTTGACGTCTGTTTCTAGGGGGCAACTGCTTACGCTTTGACACAGGGCCTTATGTGCACTTTATAGCTTGCTTATATATATTTTAAGGATTCAAGAATATAAATAAACATTTTATCTAGGTATGTATGTAACGATACTTACGCTGGTCGCAGGCAGGCTTCTGCAGCCAGATAATGGCCGGTGGCCAGGTGTTTGAACCTGAAGATGGAGTTCCAATGACCGGCACCGCCGCGGCACGGGTCGTGTTGGACCACCTGCCAAAAAGATAATCGCGTCATTTCCTTACATATAAACAAGTCACAGCAGTCCACTGCCAGACACGTGCCTCTTCTTAACACGTTCCCTGCTGAAAACGCGCCAGGTAGGTGGAGCGTACCGTGACGACCATACTGCCGCACCCGCCTGGCGTTCCAGTAACGACTGTACGGCGCACTCGCAGCGCGAGTGCTCGCAGATATACGCCAGTGCGCATGCACTCGCCAAGCGCGTTTCACCACTTTAACTAGAAAAAGCTGCATGTCGAGCTGGGATTGGGAGCCAATCAATTTGTTAAAAAAATATTTAATCGCTCAAATTTGTACGTGTAAGTACAAACATAATACAGCAGCAAAATTAACTACCTAGATCTATTATTTTCGTTTAATGCGGTCACCTCACTTCCCATCGGTAATTATGATTTTCCAACTCTTTTGTTAAATTTATTTTTACGGTCCGTAAAAAAAACTGTGTAAAAATACTTAAATGAAACCGCCTAAATCTATTATACGGACTTTTTTTTTGGTATTCGGACTTATCCACTGACACTTATCGGACTGTTATCGGATTTTAATCGAAAACAGCATGCCGTGTAATGCATTATAATAATGTATTATGGTACACACTGTACATTGACCGGGCAATGTAGGTAAAGGCGCCCGGTAGGTGCGCCGCACTGGTGTAACACAATTTGACTCGCCTGGTAGGTGCGCCCGCACAGCTGTAGCAAAATCTTGATTTAGACGCGACGGCCGTGCGGGCGCACCTACAAGGCGCGATTCGTCAGCACGGCGGGCTTTGTACTAAAAATCGCTCAGCAGCGAACGTGTTAACGTTATGTAATGCCGTACTCGCCACGCTTGGCAGGCGGATTGGCGCGAGTAGTGCAAGATGTTTTGCTGTTGTCCATTCCCTGGATAAATTAACCCTTAGTCGCGAAGTTTTTTATGACACTCACTGGTAGAATTGGGTGGAGGCTATTCTAAGCCGGCATCACACGGCTATAATATAAACGTTGTTATTTTAAACAATCGCCTTGGTGTCTTTATCTTTCGCAAGTCACTGAGAAATGTAGGAGACTGCATTTAGAAATGCATTTTTGCATTTTCATTATATGTCTAGTAGGGCATATAATGAACTATTTTCAGTAAAAGACAACAGAAGTTATATAAACATAGATGCCATGCTCGATCCGTATATCACCAAAGTTTAAGTCAAGGTTCCTGGGTTTAAATTTTATTGATATCATCACTGTGTTTAAATATTTTCAGTTGGTACTTTCACATTCTCTTCTACAAGCTTACAACCAAATTACGGCATCCACGTAGCTGGAGCTCAAAGACTTGAACGTGTAGAATTTTCCGGGAATGCCTTAGAGACAAATTAAATAGTGAGGTGCTAGCTTCATGAATGAAAAAACCTTACAGTACCTACTAACCCATGGAGTACTATACGCTGTGTCACAGCACTTAATCGTCTTATTTAATCCAACGATAACTATTTGATTTGTAATTTATGTAAGCCTGTTTTGGTAATAAAAAATCTTATTCTTATGCTTACCTCAATTTCCCATAGCGCTTTGCTGCTCGTAGCAGCTGTGGCGCTAGATCTGCCGGTGGTCCGCAGAAACACATGTTGCCGCTTCTGATAAACGGAAAAACAAATCACATGTAATATATTGGAAATATAACTAAAACGATCAATAATTTGTAATAATAAATGGTTAGTAAATTGTTAATAGGTGCGTCCGCACTGCCAGAGGCTGCTCACTGCCTCATTGCCTCGCGCGGCATATGCTCGTGCGAAAGCGAGCCAAGTTCGGCCGAATTTGGACGCCTAAATAAATTAATAGGCAAACTTCTGAGGCGCGTTGATTTTGGCTGGGCCCTCGCGCGTTCGCCCGAGCATGAAGCGCTGCCTCGGGTGAGCAACGTAATTTTTTGGTCGTTTGCCTCGCGAGGCAGTGAGGCAGTGAGCAGCCTCGCTTGTTGTGGACAAACCTAATAATTTGCAATAATAAATAGTTAGTAAATTGTTATTTGTAAACGGGATCATATCCGTAATCCAATAGATTTTACGGAATTTCGTATGTAGGGGATTTCGGGGTGGAAAACTACTACTCCATGGTATATTGTAAAACTGTCTATACCTGATACTCGTCCATGGTGAGGAACTTCTCCTGCTCGGCGTGAAAGAGACGCACGACGTCGCCGCCTTTCAGCATTTCCTCCTGGTTCTCCTTGTGTTCGAGGAACAGCGTGACCTTCCATGACGTTGATGCGTTGACGACATTCACCTGAAAAGTTTTGTAATCGAATGAGAATGGTGGCTATGATACATACATACATATACATACATATATCACGCCTTTATCCCTTGCGGGGTAGGCAGAGCGTCAACGGCCGTAAAAGTACGGTCTAGGTGGCTATGATATTTTATGTTTTGTTATCAAATGAGAATAGTGGAGTGGTAATGATATTTTTTATCTAATTTGTCGTCAAGATCTACAAAATTTAACTGCTTGACATAGGCCTTCCTATAATAGCGAGCGCTGGTTTTTCTTTCACAGGAGACGCTGCTGCCGATTAAAAACTGGCACAGATAAAGAACATATTCCGCATTGGCAATATTCTAGTTGATAATCCTGCTCAAATGTCATATATGACTTGAATATTATAAACAGGCAAACAGTAAATCAGCGCCAATTATACCTGAATATATTCCTTTCCGTCAATTACGAAACCAAAGGTGTGATTCTATTCTAAGCCGACATCACAGGCCATGGTATAAGGCACTTACATCTACGTAAAAACTTTATTGGATTTGGACTTTCTAGATTGCAACAAAAATAAAAGTTTTCTCACCTCCATACAGCCAGAGTTGTCAGACAGTTCGTGGTTCGAGGACACATGTAGGACTTGTTGCCCCGCATTCACGGGATTCATTATAACCTTGTCGCCAACCACCACATTGTCCCCTGGAAACAGAAATACAATTTGTTACCAAGGACCACTTTCACACACACACAAAACACGCGTCTCTTGCGAAAAGCAGAGCCTTAGCGGCTATGAAAATATGATTGTAATAGCCATGTTTAACAAATATTTGAAGGCCATTTTAGAAAAATCCTGTATCGCTATAGTGACAGGCTTTTGCCACCTAAAACTGTGACTCACATGAAGTCCTTGAGTTCTTATCCTCAGTCGCCTTTTGTGACACAAGCGGCAAAGAAATGGGTTGATGCACTGTGTCCCGGTTTCACACAGCAGATACTCGTTATGTGAATATGTGAAACCCGTGAAAATCCTGATCTCGTGAAATAAAGTTTCATTTAAATCACTACTTTTTACACCATATCAAGACACTACAGAAAAATTAAGGCCATATAATACTGCGAAATTCCGCTCAATAACATGGCTCAACTTTACGAGCACTCCTTTCCTGTGCTCCTTTCTTTCTTTGACGCGCAGATTCGAGATTGGCTAAACTAATAGCTTAATAATAAATAATATGGTTCTCACCGGTCGACCGCAGTTTATAGAATGGCATTACATAGAACCACGATCCTTCGTTGCCGTTCGCGTCCAGATGAACCCGCATTGCGTTTTTCTCCAGCAGTGCGGGCAGTCTTTTGTTTACCTGGAAAACAGAGTGTACATTACACACACATATCCCGCGTTTATTCCTTGCGTGGTAGGCAGAGCGCTGACGGCCGTAAAAGCACGCAACTGTCGCACGTCTGACAAATATATGAAGGATTTAAAGGCCGTTTATATCACTGTTATATTACCAAGTTGTCAGGCGGTCACTTAAAATTATAATATAATATTCATGAAACCCTCGAGTCCTTATTCGTCACCCATGGAAAGGAGTGGGTTGGTGCTATTCTAAGCCAGCAAACGGCATAATAATATTGAGACCCTATCTCCATAGGCGAGAAGTAAGACATGAGACGGAGACGTGAAACGTGCGACATTGTGAAGATTGAAACCGGTTTCATAATTAAAATGATTTTCAACAGATTTTTATCAAATAAATGCCTTGTTTCTTCTTCACAAAAAAATAAATAATTACATAAACATTTTGCTAAGGAACTGTCCTGAATCGAGAGCAGTCTAACAGCCTCAAAGTGACTTAATGAGTTTACGAACTGATGACCCCCCGGTGGCCAATTAATAGTGAAACTTTGCAGACGGTAGGCATACATATCTATTGCAAGATGTGCACAAGTTAATCAGACCAGAAAAGGACTTCAATATTAAAAACTAAGGGCCTTAACACAAAAATCTGGAGAAATGTTGAATGCGTGAACAAAATTAAATTTCGCACAACAACAAAAAACGTTGGAACGCGTTTAACGCTCGTTTTTTTGAGGTAAGGCCCTATAACCATTAACGGGATTATAACTATCACCGAAATATCAGGAACTCAATACAAACCGTGAGTAAAAAACCGATATTATATGTTATAGTTTTAGTGACAATAACCACGGAATCTTGAAATCATGACTTAGACAATATTATCTTAGATTATAGTTATAACTTTCTGAAATCTAATTTATATGGACAAGGACACTCACCGTAAGGTATTTGTTAGACTTGACGTGCAGCAGTTGTATGACGCTGCCATACTGGACGACTGTGCCCAGCAACTTCTTGTTTTCTAACTCATTCTGCTTCTTTTCGATTTCTGCTGCATGCTGGAATAATAAAATTGATAGGCTTTAGTACTGTAAGTAATAGAAGGCAAAAATGAAAGATCTCTTGGGCTCCCTGTACCAGTCCAACAACAAATCTAAGGTAACGATGATGCATTGTTCGCAGATAGCACCATTCGCAACTTGTCTCATTCCATCATTCGCAAATCGTCCCATTCGCAACTCATTCCATTCGAATCTCGTCCAGTCGTCCCATTGGAAGTTGTTTAGTTTCATGAGCTAGTTCACACGATCTATGGTCTACGTTGATGGGACAAGTTGCGAAGGATGCGATTTGGGGATGGGACAATGGGATAGCAGGCCAGATCATTTAGTTTCTAAAGATATTAAATAGGTATCGCATTTTCTGAACATTGTTCACATTCATAGCCGTACTAGTCAAGAACACCCATGCCCGAAATCATTCAAATGTCTGTTCCAACCGGAATTTCAACCAGGGATCCTTGCGCAGTACCACCCGCACCACTACCATTCCGTCGTCAGGTCTAATTAAGATACCGTTAAACCAAAGTACTTTGGTAGTATTTGTTAGCAATATTAGCAATAAAGTTCCTAAATTTACGACTTCGGTAAACAAGCATGAAGCGCGTTTTAATGTTCCTGTAACATTCACGATAGGCGCCAAGCGGCTACGGGCCGTCGCATATCTAGCGTCGATTAGAGATGGGCCAAATTTTCGGTTTATGTTCGCTATTCAGCATGTTTACCAAATATTCGGTTGCGGCTGAATATTCTTTGAATTTTCCTCATACTTGGCCGTTTAAAAACGTAACATTTTTATACGTATTACTTTTTTACTAACAAGACAAGGGGTGAAGCAGTTTTATTTATTTGTTTTTACCGTTTCGTGAAAAGTTAGAGGAGTAGCGAGCAGAATAGTGCGAATCAGTGAAAATTTCGTAAACAAATAAGGCTCTTAATCTTTTTTATATGCAGATCAATGCCTGCCGAAAGTTTCGGGCGAATATACGGCTTGGCAAACTTTTTACCAAATATTTGTATTCGGCGAAACTTAGGAAGAATTCTTCCAGGGAATGTTTCGGATTTTCTTAAGCCATTTACTAAGTTCCTGTAAAGTTTAGCTGTGCGCTGACCCCAATTTCCCTTGTATTTAATCTTTCATTTTGATACCAGTCGTTACCGCTAATAGCTAACTTCCAAACGACGTTCATAAAACGACAACACAACAAATGGTTCAAAATGAAAACACCATAGGAGTTGTTTGTCCGGACCGGGCGTTGCGCCAAACGGGTCACCCTGCCTTTGTTATTGTTACAATACTGCAGTGGGTGCTTGTACTGCACAATGTTTCAGGTAAACATGATAATCAAAGAATAAATAATACACTGAAAGACGTTGTTTGCTAGCATCCTATAAACTTGACTAAACTACGAGTCTTAAAATAATAAAGGTTTAGAAACTCATCGTGTGTAACACCGAATGACAGAGTCCTCCAACGAACCGATGAACTCTGGTGTTAGAGTTTAATAATATAGATTATAAACATGAAAGCAATATGTTTCAAGATAAGGAAACCAACAATATTAATTACATAGCATAAAAAAAGAGTTCCCATATATCATAGACACTACTAACTCCTAAGCCACACAACGCATATGATGCGGGTTTTCCAATAGATATTTACAATCAAATCAATATATTTTTTATGTATAAAAGTTGCTGGTAGAACAAATTATTCACACGGGTAATGAAGGGTTATCTACCAGCTAGTGCAACCGCTGAGCGGACCGCTAATGTGAGTAAATATATTATTTGTTTATGACCAGGAAACTAAAGTGTTTCAAACTGATGCACCTACATTAAAAAGTTAGTATGGCAAAATGAGAAAGAGTTTTTATCAAAGTATTGCTCGAGGCTAAACGGTCCACGGCACAGATAATCAATGAACAGAATATAAATTGAAATATATCAGAAGCTATTACGAATACTGGTGAACAATATATTCTTTTTATAGCCGTTATGGGTAATTATTTCAGTCGCAAATGAAATAGTAGGACAGCTATAGAGCTTGTACATCTATATTATGATAGTTTCACAATACTATCCTGTTACGAAACACCCATAACGCTTTCCTTGACAACTTAAATCCATTATTACAGTTATAAATCTACAAATAAATATGTGTAGTGGTCGTTTATCTTACATAACCCATTCATTCATCAAGCAACGAGTTAATTAATATTAACTGCTCTATATCTGAGGACACTTTTATAGGTCGTAATGTGTTTTGATAAAAAATATTATCATGCACTGGCTCGCCCACGGGTTGCATCCGTTGCTACTCGATGGACTCGTAGGATCGATCCCGCGGTACCTTAAGCAAATTAAGGATTAACATACAGGGTGTAAAAAAATCAACTGAAAATATTTTAAGGATGAACCAGCCCATGAAATTGAACTACTTTCCCCAAGGAACATAGGTCAAAATATATTTTGGACCTCCCATACAAAATGTACCAGCCGACCGAGTCAATTTGTATGGGAGGTAGAAGTTTTTTTGGGCTGGTTCACCTCATAAAATATTTGCAGTGGATATTTTACACCTTATATAAGCTACTTCTAACTGTGCAAGAATTTATAAAATCTTCCTTTAGTTTCGGTTGTTTAGTACGATTAAACATCGGCTTGAGGGAATTTTCATAAGATAATATTGACTCAGAGAATCGTCAGTTTCAGTGTGTTAGAAAATAACTTGGACAGTCTCTGAATCAAGATGAAAGCAACAGTACTACAAACCAGACCAAACACATCAACACATGTCGTAAAAAGTTCATAAGAATCGTAGTTTTTATATTTGTTACGTTATAAATAATAACCGGCCTTGAAGACGTTTCATCTTTATCAGCGTTGTACACCTATGACCTACCTTAATCAGGTAACCGTAAGAATAAATGTGTTCGTAAGTTGCACAAGAACGAACATAACTATTCAATGCGAAATCATGTTTGGCCTAGGAAGAAATTGAGCATTATATTTTCATCCTTTAGACGCAATGTGTTATGGTGCCATTAAAACACGTAAAAAGAACACTCATACCCTTTTATCAACCTAGAACCAACATAAATAATATCATTGCTCTTATCTTAAAAAATGTCCTAACTAAAATGGGAATAATTTAAAATGATAAATCGACAAAACCGACTATGAAATATCGATTCCATACCTGGTACCTAAAAATGCTCTAAAAACTGACTACGCAATGAATATCTGAATATGAAACCTTTCTAGATAAAAACATGTAAAACCAGTGAATCTTTCAAACGAGCGAATTTATCAAACTGATGGGACGTTTTGTAGCCTACGTGGCATTTCAGAAGTGGGAATAAATGTTACCTGCCAGACAATGTTTCACAATATCAGTATTTATTTTGTCATTTTGTTATTTTAATTACCAATGGTTGATGTTTCATGTGTACATTAGCTGATTTTCGTTATGCTACCAAACTAGCAGGGCGTGAATAACATTCACGGCAAAAGAAAATAGAAATATAAATATTTCTGAAAGATTTAAAGTGATTGTTTCAAAGATGTCTATGACATTGAAGACCTCGTTTGATTTCGCTAGGATTTCATTATTAAACCCCGTTAATCCTGCCTTTCACGATTTCTTTCGTCTGAGAGCAACCGAGAGTCAAAGGTTTAATCAACGGAAGACATTGGTCGGATTCGGATCCATATCGAAGAATTTTCTACATCATGAAATATTCGATCTATTCACGATGACGGGAATCAAAAAGGGTTTTTCCTATTTCAGTCATGTCATTTCATTGATTTTCTTGTTGCTTGTCCAAGCGCCTTATACGTCATGAATAATAAAATGGGTGCAGTTTGACAGGCTGATATGCAGTGCTTGGCGGGTGTGTTGGCAGGTTTAATGGCGAGTATACTCACATGCAACCTCTTCAGCAGCCCTGTGTCGGTGTTGTTGGCGTTTGACTGCTTGGCAGTATTCCAGAACTGCTTTTGTGCGGAGTATCGGTTCATGGGACATATTTTGAACAGACAATCTGTAGGAGAAGATAGAGTGAGTGAGTAGAAGCAAATAATACACGAAAACTGCACAGCATTTAATTAGTAAAACAATTGCATTGAAACATGAAAATTACTAGTTTGCTTATCTTGTACAAATCAAGTCGACGAACAACACAAAATACTTTTGAGACAACGTTTTACAAAGTCTACTATGAGAAAGCTTTAATATCTTCTTTATCTCCTTAGCCTTATCCCATCATCTGGAGTCGGCTCTCCTTGTCTACCTTTCCATTTTTCTCTGTTCTCTGCAGTCGAGGAAGAGAAGATTTTAATATGATATCTAGCATAGACAGGAAACAAACAAGGTTGTGTCCCCAATAATATTTTTGCTTATGAAACTTACAGAGTTCTCTCGATTTCTCCAGATCTCATTATCAAACCCTAACCTAATAATCATTTCAACATCTTAAGAACTCTGGGTAATACGGAAATCATAATTACCAATCTACAGTGTAATAACATAATTAATAACTTACCCCGGAACTTTTTGGGCGGATCAGTCAGGTCGCCGGCCTCTGGGCAGACCACGCACCTGTCATCTACCAACCTGATGGACAAACAAACATTGTTATTCTTATTATATTATACAAACATAATTAACAAATGAGCAGAGACAGCAGAGCGCGAGTATGTAGGTACTACATTGCCGTAACCGCACACAAAATAATGATGGGGTGTAGGTAGGGGTAGCTTTCACAAAGCAAAGCTCGTGTTGTTAAAATACTTAAGGCCCTTTCACATTAAAGCGTCATCGCCGCAGTTCGCGGTTTTTGTATAGTGTCCGCATATCGAATCAGCCTCACCGACAGCTGCGGAACTTCGATCCATTCTTTATCTGCGCAAGTTATAGGACATACTTCCTCAGCTATTCTTGCTGATGGTGGCCATCATAAGGTATGCACTGTGTCCGACTTGTATGAAACCACTGGCAGAGCCGTAGCCGTGGCTAATTTTTGGGCGAAATATATTTAAGTCATCTACATAAAAGACGATGAAGAAGGCATGAGGTTGAGGATTATGAAGATGAATGATGTTTGTTTGGATTTCCCGAACTTTTAGATCTAGTACTCACCCTAAGGTACTCAGGAAGCCTGACACTGTGCCCTCCGCGTACAAAGACACGATGTCCCCGAGGTGCAACAGGCTGTCCCCCATTATTGCACCGACTCCTCACCCCCACCATAAAACAACACCTGAAACAACATCACAACAATATTAGCAACAAGTAATACAATAATAATAAAGTAGTACGGGTTAGCCACGCCTCGAGTAGCGTTGGACGCCCTCAGTACCGATGGACCGATGACTTAGGCCGTCCGCTGCCGTCACGTAGACCGTACGCGCGTACTGGTACGCGTGCGAAGTTCACTTTACTCCAAAAGCGGTGCAGATGAAGTGAATGAACTTCGTATTGCAGGTACTCAATGCCTGTCCTAGGCCTACGTTCAGTGCGACTGACATGATTTTAATCTTATTAATAAATTGGACTAGAATGACCATCTTATTACAACGGGAAAAACATCATTTCCACGTGTAACGACTGAGTGGGTCAATCTTGGATCTGTGTCGAAACAAGTCCGTTAAAAATGTAATCAAATCGCTATATTACTCCAATCCATATTCTATCAAACGTATTTACAATTTTAATCCAGAACATACAATTCAAATATTGTTTGTACAATCCGTTAGCAGATGATGTATGTCTGTTTAACGTCCGTGGAGATTTCTTTAAGATGTGTTTACTCTATTTTGTACGGGCTTTGTATATTGTTCAGGTGGATAGAAGATTCTGTTTGTACTTTGCATTTTTTGCTATAAGTCTTTTTACAGTATGGATTAGCGTGTACGTATGGTTAAGTCCATATTGTTCTAAAATGTTAATTATTCCTGGAAATGGTAAAGACTACCCGCAACCACAATTCGTGATACCGGACGGAAACTGTAGAAGAAACACTCCTCTATGTTGAAACGTCGGATTCCAGGTAAGCAATTAAAACTTTGGGTATCAGATTTTCATATACAACTATAAAATGAATTACTTCGGTTTCACAGCAGATACAACGCAGCGATGCCATACGACATGATGATGATGATGACTATTTTTCTATGCTTTTTTCTTTTGTATATTTTGTACATTCTTTACCGATGAAACCACATATTGTTATGATTTCAAAACTAACTATTACATTACATCTGGGTTGACTGTTCACTCTACGTACCAGAAACAAGCACGTACGTAGTAAAACGTAGAAACAAGTACGTAGTAAACTAGTCGCATTCTATTATACAGGATGTGGGAACTACCTTTATTCTTTCAGAACAATTCGCAAATCGCAATATAACTTTATGTGTCCATGCCAATTTCCTCTAGGACCACTAGAATCCCCGAGTCCAACAAATATACTAAACTTTTAGAGGAGCGCTAGCAATATAAGGTATTCTTTGTAAGAGGCCGTATTAACGAAGGTATTTACTAATTTAACCAGTGGATTGGAAAACGTTTAATAACTTGCCTTAAAACTTACTTACCTATTCAAACACCCTGTATTAAACTTTATGTCGGACGCTCAGTATAATTTCATTTCTGTTTACAAGTTCAAAGATGTACGTGGATGATATGATCTAGCACTAAACTGTGATATTAAATACCAACCAAGAATAACAAATTTCAAGCTACAAAGACTACATGAATTCGGTCTTCGAATTGTGAAAATTAAGTCATTTTTTTTATAATAATAATAATACACAGCAGTTCAGGCTAATATTACAATCGCTTAAATGCGCAAAGGCGGTCTTATCGCTAAAAGCAACTTCCAAAAAACAACTCGCAAAGCAAGCAAAGTACATCGCGACATATTTCTCGCATTTGCTTTGGTAACGTTTTAACCTTAGACTCTTGTACAAATTATAAGTTTTACCACAAAAGTTAGACGAGCGTTGAATGCGTGTCTAGAGTTTTTTGTATGAAGTTTTATTTAAACACATGTTTAACGTTTGTCTAACTTTTTGTGGTAAGGCCCATACGCTTTCAAAGCCCGCTTAACTTTTTTTCGCGATGCCTATAATGGTTCAAAACAACAATATCTACATGGTGCTTCTTATCAATTGTTCACCTGTATAACTTAAACTACACACAAGCATAGATACAACAATGCGGGTGTCTCCCTATCTACCCCGTAAGGGAAGGAATAACAAGCGAATCCAGGTCACTTCACAGAGACAAAGGTACTGGAACAAGTGCCGCGTAGGGCACGAACAATTAGAACAACGGACATTCTGAAAAGGGTGTTTTGTGTGACAGTTTGAAACCATTTTGCCGTGTGGTGCCGGCTTAGAATAGCATCATTCCATATCTTTCCCGTGGGTGTTGTAAGAAACGACTTAGGGATGAGTTCATTTAGGCGACAGGCTGACAATAAGCCTTCTGAATGACTCTCAAACTTTTGTCAGACGTGGTGTAAAGGGCGGGTTTTTACAGCCGTTTACGCTCTGTCTACCCCGCAAGGGATATAGGCGTGATATATGTATGTATGTATGAAACCAAGGTATGAGTCTATCGTCATTGTCTTAGCATACATTAGAAGACAGGCTACCAACTTATCCATATAGTAATTCACAAATTTCTGAACAGACCCTCGAATAGTTGTCAGATGCGGCGGTTTGAGACTACCATTCCCGCAGTGCCTACCACGTACGGCATACAGACGTGAAGTGGATTACACGAGTAAGTAGTTTAAATACTATCTAGCGTCTAAAGACGCGTGCTTTTCTGCATGGCTGAAACGAACTCATCAAAACTGTAATAAAGTTGGAATACGAACTTGCAAGATTCAGACGCTACTGGAGGATTATTCTCGCGGAAGTTCAATATAAACTTTATTAGTTGCAAAAGGCCAGTCTGTAAATTTCTCCCTTTAATAACAGTTTTTTGTGGGAATAAGATATTTTGCCGTGGCAAATATTTCCTCTATATTTATTTACCTACTGCAGATTAGACGTACGAATCGTATGTCGAGGTTTCCGAAACAAAATATTGTATTCTTATAATGTTGAATTCTCTCAAAGCTTATTGGATGCTAGTTATAGTCCAAGTCTTACTGAGTTTACATTTAAATACGACGAGCGATGATGACTGTATTGTATTTCTCATAGGTATTAATGACTCACGTCGACTCTCATCTGAACCTAAATTATCATAATCATAACTTCATGAAAGCCATTTCCGATAACATAGACTTTCGTAACTGTACTGTAATTTGTTCTTATCTCAAATTGATATACCCAGCCGCCTACTGTATAACGTTTAACTATGCGGGTTCATGAATGAATAAGATACAGTCACTTTCACGTGCTTTCATAGGGTTCCTCAAATTATGCGACTGCTGAATGAAACAATATACACACACGGTGTAAGGGACAGCTCTCCGAAAACTTTCTCTCTTCGTGTGGGACACCGAGTCGTACAACAACCCGATGCACCCTGTTGTCAGAGGTTTTCAACCGCCTACTGCAAGTAGCAGGTCTCTGACATGGTTATGTAATGGCCGCCATCATAGACAGCAACTGGGACCGACGGCTTAACCATCCATCTTGCTTTTCGGACAATCAGGGGGTTCAGCCTGCAATTTCCTAACCAGACTGGGAACGAATTCACAAAGTGATAAATATCAACTTTGTGAGTGACCCCACCGGGAATTGAACCCGGAACCTTCTGCGTGGCAGGCAGTCACACTAACCACTGCGCTACATCCGCTGTCAAGAACGTCAAGAACACTGATAGGGTGCATTCAGACCATGAAACTGAACAAGTTCCCATGTGAAAATATTTTAGGAGCCGTAAATAATTTTTTTTTCGTGCCATAGTAAATGTCAGCTGATCGTGTCTTTGTATGGGAGATCAAAAATGTTTTTACGTCTCCTGAAATAGTTTCTTATGGGAAGTTGTTCAGTTTCATGGTCTGAATACACCCCGCCCTATCAGTATTCAGATAGCTGTCTCATACACCCCGTATAGCATAAAATGTAGTACACGATGTTCATTGGTTTTTGAGATTTTAAGCGTACTCTACAATTACCTCTTCACAAAATTTTATAGATGGTAGCTAACAGAACTAACTTTTAAACTGTTCAAGTAATAAAAAAATAAGGATACTTTGTACAACATTGCAACGCGCCCTACTTTCTACCTAATAGAATATTTAAGTTCTTCCTTGAACAAGGGTTTAGCCACGTTTAGTAACGAGGTTCGACGGCTTTCCTTTCTTTAAATAGAAACAATAAGTCTTTTATTATCTGAAAGAGGGTAAAATACGATAGCATAATTGAACAGCTACGAAGTAAACGTCTATCGGCATTAAATTCAATTTAAGTTTGTAATTTCATCGATCGAGTTAGAATTAGAACTTTAGAATACCCTGTAAAGGCGCAGCATTGTAGGTACACCGAAAGTGGTAGGTTTGTTGCATTATATTTACTTGTGCAGCCCTTATATCCCGGGAGTAACAGAAAGGGTATAACAAGCCAAAAGTAGGTCAAGGTACTCATGAAACTGAACAACTTTCCCTATGGAACATGGGTCGAAATATGAAAAGAACTTGGAAAACAACCCACCATACAAAATTGCCGATCAGCTGATTGATTTCATATGGGAGGTCCAAATTTTTTTTTCTTATTTCGACCCATGTTCCACGGAGAAAGTTGTTCAGTTTCATGAGTACCTTGACCTCCTTTCGGCTTGTTATAGTCTTTCTGTTACTCCCTGTATAAATTACTAGCGGCCCGTCAGCGGTTAAATATCTGTTGCGGACTACGGTTGCGACGTTACGTACGATTTTACGCTATGTGTCATTCACAGGTGCGAATGAAGATTCGCATGGTTTACGAAGTTACATCTCAACGCAACAAGCAAGTGCGAATAATTAGAGGCAAAATATAATCTTCCCTGTTTTATTTTACACGCTGTAAACACGGTAATGTAAATACTGTCGGAGTTGGTTTGTCAGGTCACTGTTTGGCCAGAACTGCATTATGTCGCAGCACTGTTTAACCGGGAATACATTACTGCGGAATACTGTTCTGTCGTAACTACGTTATGTCTGATAAGTCGAAGTAGAGTTTTGTCGAATTACTGTGCATCGAAACTCGGTTGTGGACTCTATTTCAAATTAAGACTGGACTCTATTTCAAATTAAGACTACATAAAGAGGCGTTGACTCGATATACCAAACGACATAATATTTCTGTACAAATTTCCAACGCTAGATAGTGAATAGATGAATCCTTCATGTGACAACTAGCTTGAAAACCAGGTCAGTTCTCTATGACAAAGGTCCTAGTGCTAACTACTGTGTCCTAACAGGAGCAACCTGAACATAGGTAGTATTTCTTCAAATAAGGACTTAAAAAAAGAGGCGTAGAATGTAACAAAGATCTTCTCTTTTTCTATGTCTTCTATCTGTCTGGGACGTTAAATCGGTATACCACACGACAGAAGATTTCTGTATCAATTGCCAACGCTAGAAAGATAGTAAATACATGAATCCTTCATGCGACAAGTAGCTTGAAAACCAGGTCAGTTCTTCAAGACAAAGGTCCTAGTGCTAACTGCTGTGTCCTAACAGGAGCAAGCTGACTTGGACACACAATTGCAACGATCCTTTAACTAGACACAACGTTTCATTACATGTCTGCTACAGAGAATGAGGCGTATTTATGAACTTGTCAAAATTCTACCCACATGTGAATAAATACTTCTTAATACGAATCCACAGACAGGAGCCCTATTTTGGAATTTTCGGTTTTCTGCGGTAGTCTGCTACTAAATTGTGCTCGTATCACACAATGCTGCTTAAGGTATCAAAAGATTTCGGAAGTGACATTTGCAGAAATTAGCAAGATCCTCTAGCTATTTTGGGGACCGCTCTCAGATAGGTAATTAATTCAGATAGCCCCCAATTCTGTTAGCTTAGATACCACCTAACCTAACTCAATATAATAATGGAACCATGAAAAATAAGGCCTGTCACCCCCAGCTGTTGGTTTCACTCACCGTTTCAGAGCTATAACATTTTTCAGAGGGAACCGTAGAACTACCAGAATGAAGATATGAAAAAAAAAATACCCCCTGCGACGCTAAATTTCGCAAGTTTTCCAAAAATTTCTTAATGCATGAAAGGTCACACAATTTTTTAAACACTAGATGTATTTTTTTAATTGTACAACATAAAAATGCGTGTCTATGTTCATTTAGTTTGCGATGGGTTTTTCGCGGATTCATTCTAGATTTTGACAGTTACCTCCGAAATATTCCCTAGCCCTGAGAGCCACCTGAAACTAAATTGATTTCCTGAAACGTGTCATTTGCCCCCCCACCACCCCCCACTACCCCTCACTGCGTGGCACTCACAACGAAACTGACTCTGATGGTTATAATTGCTTTTACTACAAAGCTCCACATGATATTGGTTTTTGACGATTTCGATACCTTTTCCATGTGTGGTGCCGAGTTAGAAAATAATATCCTTTAGGTGCATAATGCCCATTTTGCAAAATGTCCAGTGGTGAAAAAATGTCCAGTTTGCATAATGTCAAGTTTGCATAATGACCAGTTTGCAAAATGTCCAATTGCAAAAAGTCTAGTATATGCAAAATGTCCAGTTTGCAATAAGTCCAGTTTGCATGAAATACTGGGTCACTGACCAATGTGTTTTGGGGAAAGTTGTTCGCTTTCATGGTCTGAACTCACACCTTAATTTCGCTAATTATACTTTTGCAAACTGGTAATTTTTCAGGTCAGTTAATCTTCAATCTGGACATTTTGCAAACCGAACACTTTGCAAACTGGACAATTTGCAAACTGGTCATTATGCAAACTGGACATTATGCAAACTGGACATTTTTTCACCACTGGACATTTAATAATACAGGAATAATATGTTGTCTGTTGATGTTTCCTGTAATGCGACTTCTTGCGTTCGCCAACCTGCCCGCCTTCACAGCGACTTAATACTTATGAAAAAACATCCAAAAGAGGGATGCTTCAGGTAAATTGAATAAAATGAGATAACTCTTTTATGTGCAAAACGAGCAAATCATAGCTCCTCAGTTCCTAAACAAATAAAAATCTCAATGCCCTTTCACAGCGGGTTTAAAATGATAACTTGAACGAACAAGCAAACTTACCGAATTTTCCGAATCACACCATCTCAATACAGCTCGACCAGCTTGATCAAAAGTTTCAACAGTTCGCAGGACGTGTAAAACGTATGCAACATCAGTTTGTACCACCAACGCTTCACGTCTATAAACAAGTATGTGATCACGAACAACACTATACAGAACACGCCCAAGTACAGTTTCTTCCTTTCAGGTATAACCATCTGAAAGTCGAGCGTAGAGCGTCGAAGGATTTTGTAGCGTAGTGGTGTTGATTCAAGGGTGAAATTTCTTTGATAATGCGTGCATCAGGTGCAGATGGTTAGTCAAAGGATAACTAGATAGAATTTAGTGCAATGGAAGAAAATTTCACCTTTATAATCTGAATATAGAATTTTCAATATTGAATAAAGCTGCTCTCTAAATGAGGCTACTGGCGGGGTTTCAGATATGGATTGAAAAATGGATTTATAGGGTGAATGGGATGCACAACCAGGAAAATTGACAAGAGATACTAAATAACTTGTCGTAGTGAACAAAGGTCGTACCTACGCGTAAAAACTACTGATAAGGTATCAGACAAACGCTTTCATTTTCAACCAATGTCCACTGCCGACAGTTATTCAGTTTGAAAAGCCCAGATGGTATGATTTTATAACACCCTAAAGAGTCAACACCAAACTTATACCCTCTTCTCTGCTACGCCATCGTTTAAAGCTAGTTTCACACGGAATTTCAGAATTTAGGTGAAAAATGATCACGACCGCACTGCCATTAAGCTGCAAATATTATCTTAGACTAGCATTTTCCATGGCAGATAAAGGCCAATCAATATGTAGGGCTGAGTGGCTACGTATTGCCTAATCAGGCATTTGTGACAGGGACGCAGTTGGGTTACGAAGGATGGTACGCCAAGTTAGATAATCAGGGTACCTTTTAAAAGATATATTGTTACGTAGATTAAGATTTCAGGCGTTCTCTCGAGAGCTTTTAGAAAGAACAATCTCGTAAAAACTTTCTTATTTATAAGATCGCAGAAAGCTATAAACAAGGCAGGCTGGCACCTCGACAATCTAACATCAAAAAGCTTACATGCTACGCGAGGAAAGTCGGCTAAAGACCAAAAAAATACAATATCATCATCTGCCTGCCCTTATCCCAACTTATTTGGAGTCGGCGCAACATGTCTTTCTCTTCCATTCGTCTCTATCAGCCGTCAAATCTTTGTTAACACCTTTTTGATTCATATCATCTTTTACACAATGGCGAAATTTTACTAGTGAGCGATAGCGAAAATTCAGGAAGGGCTGGGGCTAAGAAATATTTATCCTCAAGAAACATAGGTAAAATTATAAAAAAAATTGACCAACTCAGCTGATCGGTAATTTTCTAGGGGAGGTCCTAATTTTTATTTCATAATTCTACCTTATTTTTTTGGGGTTTTTATTTTTTAGTGGTTCCTTATCGCCAGCCCATCCTGCAGTTTCGTTATCGGTCACTAGAAAAATTTCACCCAATATTTCACTGACCTTGCTTGGAAAAAGGGAACTGTTCCCGTCAATATCAGTTCCCTTCAGTATGATTGACGGCTCCAATCGCCCCAATCGCCCCTACCTCGCTGCGGCCCTGTCAAAGGGGCCTATGGACTATTTATAGGGAAGGCTTTCGACCGTACTTATTTCTTTTTACACGGCAAACGTACTGACCTAGATTGCGGTGGCTGCGGTTATTTTTATTTTGGACCAGTTCAGTTTCACCTCGAGGGTGCAAAGCGTAAAACAGATTAAGGTTTTCTGTACACGTGAAAGTAACACAAACTTACGCTTATAATAAACTAGTTACACAAAATATAATTGCAATTGATACCTAACACCACCTACTATAGCATTCTCAAAGAGGGTTGACGTCAGGCAGGTAGCCGGTCGTAAAATTACGCCAAATCCATTTGAAACATGATTTTGTGATTGAACAAAACATGTTGCGACGACCCCAAGTAATTGGATATGGGCAGGCAGATGATTGAAAATATGATAAATGAGAAGTAGAATACCGATATTCTAAAACACTTCAACGTGTGTATACGATTTCAGAAAACTTGCATTTTTTGCCGCGGCGTATCAATATCTACTCTATAGCTACTCGTGCTAAGGTACAAAACTGGGCTGCCCAACTGTGTGGGTTGTACACATTCTGGATAAATAAATCGAGTTACTAAATATCGGAACTTTTAGCAAGCCAATGTAATCATACATTTTAAAGCTGAAAACCTGGAACCAACTTAACCTAACCTAACCTTATAAGCCACAACAGTTTACAGCTGGACATGGGTCTCTCCCTATCGGGGAGTATGCCCTACTCACCACGCTTGGCAGGCATAAAGGAGAGTACAGTGCATGCAATATGTTCACAGGGAACGCTGCTGCTCATTCCCTGTTTCAATTTATTACGTCACCCACATATAAATTGGGGTGATGCTATTGTAAACCGGCATCATACAACAATTTAGAGTTTACACGAGCGATATTGCTTTAGTTTTGCTTACGGTAGCCGTACTCGTAAAGCAAAACAGAACAGAAATAAAGACGGTCTGCAAACTATCTAAATATGAAGGCAATCAAAAAGTTTTACTGTTGCCTCTATGAAAGTTGAAATGAGTTTGTTTAAAGATGGCACAAGTACAGAAATCGCATCAACTGGCCTTGGACTCTACATATCGATGGGGACAAGATAAATATGGAGCCGAGTTATGACAACCTGATCCAAAGTTATGTAAAAACTTAATATGTATTATATTACTTTTTATGTCGTTCTGGAAAAGGCATTCTAAATTAAATCACCTCATATTATATTTGAAATACAATACCAAGGGAGAATGAATACTAGCCAATTTCGCCAACAAGCAAGAAATATTCGTCTAAAGTACACGTGAGTTTGAGACATAGCTATTGCTTTACAAACTACAGTTTTGATATTTGATATTCAATGTAAATACTAAGGTACATTATGCAAGGAAAGTTTTAGTTCTAGGAACTGAGATATCATCATGTCAGTGTTTTAGTACACCAGAGGGGTCAAAAGTTAGTTCCTACCTCGCTCATGTGCAGAAGTCCGATGAAATACTCAAGACAAGCAGATGAATTAAATCACAAAAACCCGACTATGGTAATTTCAAAGTTGTGCATTAAAAATCCGCCATCTTGAATTTATGAATTTTTAATATAACCAGTGTTACTCACGCTGCTGAGACAAATCTGACGAAAAATCAAGATCCGCCCAGCCTGTAGGGTCGTAGCCCGTAAAAATGAATTTCTGGATACAAACTGTTATAGTTCGAAAAGCATGTTAACTCTCCTGAGGCAGTCGGGTAAAAACTGATATAAATAGAGGGTGCTCGCTCAAGAAGCGCTAAGAGTAAAATCCGGTCTGGCGGGAAAATTGAGTTTTCTACAACGTTGCCGGCTCGCTCGTAAAAAGAAAGAAAAATCTTAAAGTAGAAACACGGAAGCACGGCTGGTACTCATACACTGTAGTTTAGTTATAGACGCTAAACGCTGCGAAGCTAACGCGGAAATTAATTTTTCCGGAGGCTAGCCTGCGGCGAGACTGATAGAAATTCAATTTTTGTAGGTAGCAATTCAATTTTTAGCAGGAACTTCTAGTTATCATACTTTTACATGTCAATTTTGTTTATAGAAGATTAGTTTTCTCTTGACTGTGGTCTGGGCCAGATTTGGCAGATAAGGCAAAGACGGGGTCGAAGATGCAGCGAGCTCACGTAGAAACACTAAGGCCACGATTTAATTATTTTTACATGTATATCCAACTATGCAATGTAAATTAATGGACGAATCATTTATTTTCCAGAATATATATAATACAACAGGTACGTACAGCTGAATATAAAGGCAGGACCACTCTAAAGTCGAAAATTGGATCGGAAAATCCCACTTTAAAGTGACATTTTATATCGATGATCCAATCAAACTAATGGAACCGACCGGGTAGTGCAGGACATAACCCGATTGTTTTCATACAATAATAGACTTAACGCACGTAGGCTTCGTCCGAGATTTTTTTTTCGGTTCACTCCATTTCAAAGTAATACTTAAAATAAATACGATTTCTTGTGTAATCCATAATAATTTTCATGCAGTCCTTACAAGCAAAATCAAAAAATATCTTTTCATTAAACCAACCCTACCTACTGGAAGCCATAGTGATTAATGACACCATAATTGCACCATAACCAAAATTCCATTAGACTATGTAAACGACGCCGACGACACAATGAATTTTCCAGTAGGCATGTCAAATACCTATTGCCTGTGAAATATGTTTCAGATTTAATAACTCCTTTTTTCCAGCGTAATCATGATTTTTGATTCTTGATCGATAGCCAGCTTGGTACTAATTATAAAAGTATATTTCCTACACCTAAACCGGCCACTTTCACAAAACCTTTCAAAATATTGAGACCACGAGACCTCCAGGCAAAATGTTTTTCCTTTGTCAAGTGTTCGTCTTAAACCTATTCTTATGATGGGAAAGAATACGAAAGCGCTCTTTGATATGAGACGTGAGATAGCGACGTAGAGGGTTTGAGAGATACCTACAATAAAAAACCTGCCGGTAACCTTGGTTTTTAACGGCAATATCTGACGACAAACATCGAGGGTTATTTACAAAAATACCTACATATCACGTTTGTACCCCTTGCCGGGTAGGCTGAGCGTAAACGGCTGTAAAACACGGCCATTTACATCACAGCTGTTTGTTAGTCATTCAGAAAACTGTGTATCACTTTGTGAGAAGTTGTTAGCCTGTCGCCTAAAATTGCAATACTCATTAACCCTCAAATCTCTTAGTCGCTTCTTACGACACCCAGGAATCGAACCCGGAACCCTGAGCGTCGCAGGCAGCGTCACGTGTTTTGAAGCGCCGTCGGTCTCAGGTGCTGTCTATGATTACTTTGTTAGATAGAAGGCGGCCGTTACTCATCCATGTCAGAGGCCTGCTCTGTGCAGTAGGCGGTTGTAAAACTCCAAGGTTCATCGGATCGGTGTACAACTCGAAGAAAAAGGAGATTGTGTATATTTTACTTTACTCGTAAATTCATCGCTGAGTTGTACGACTGTATAGTTATGTAGCAATGTCTTGGGGTTCGGTCAAGCATGACTAATCTTGACTTGACACTGCACGCTCAGTATTTCATTAGCTATTCTATCTCATTAACGTTAGTTGGTTTTGTAACGCAGTGATTTACCTACTTTATAATTGTAATATGACCCATTTATAAACTAATATCGACCCGATCCGCCTCTTTGTTCCTCATTATCATGACATACATGATACAAAATGTAGCTAGGTACTTACCTAAACCTTAAAATTCACTCATCATTGGCCTCATACGTCTGTGACAGACGATTTATTCAGTGTCTGAGGCAAGATTTTTCATGGCTGTATAAGCCGATACGGGAGCGGCATGACTTTCCGCACGCTCTACAAACGAAGGTGGAATTAGAGACTGGCACATGCATGTTTAGATGTCGTTTTTGCCTTTTGTTTGCGAGACCAGCGTACCAGGCATCGTCGTGAGCTTTACGCCCATCAAACACACGCTTTCTCCATACATCCCTATTCTCAGCAAGCTTCTCCCAGCTTTGATGGTCGATGTCAAACGCAGCCATGTCCCGTTTGGCGCAATCTTTGAAACGTAGCATCGGTCTTCCAACTCCTCTTTTGGCGTTAGCTACGGCGCCAAGCAGGACACGCCGCGGTAGACGCGAAGGTTCCATGCGGTACACATGCCCTAGCCACCGCAATCGTCTTTGCTTAAGCAAAGCGGTAAAGCTAGGCAGCTGTGCAATTTCTAGAACTCGCTCGTTTGTGAACTTCACTAAACGGCAGCAAAAACCACATACAAGTTAGTTGCGTGCTTTTAGGGTTAACTTTCTAGCCAGACATAAAACAAAAGCGACTTCATTCTTAGCGACTATCTCGAAAGGTTTCCACGCTTCTTCCACGTCTAGCTATGGCTCAATCATAGTTTAAAATGTCAAGCTATGGCTCGAAAAACAAAGATATCGAGAGGACGAGAAGTGGACCAAACAGTTAACTAAACGACCCGATGAACTGATGATGTCAGAGTTCAGACTTCACTTACAAAGTTGATATTTATCACTTTGTGAATTTGTTCCCAGTCTGGTTAGGACATTGCAGGCTGAACCACCTGATTGTCCGCAAGTAAGATGGTTCCGTGCTTCGGATGGGCACGTTAAGCCGTCGGTCCCGGTTGCTGTCTATGATGGCGGTCGTTACACAGCCATGTCAGAGGCCTGCTACTTGTAGTAGGCGGTTGAAAAAACTCTGACACCAGGGTTCATCGGGTCGTTGAACGACTCGGTGTCCCACAAGAAAAAAAAAAAAAAGAAGAATCACTTCGAGTGAATTTGTTCCCAGTATGATTATTGTCCGAAAAGCAAGATATAGTTCCATGTTTCGGAGAGCACGTTAAGCCGTCGGTCCTAGGGCTGTCTATGAATCCTTAAATGGCGGTCGTTACACAACTATGTCAGAGGCTTGTTACTTGTAGAAAGCGGTTGAAAAAAAAAACTTGACTCCAGGGTTTATCGGGTCGTTGGAAGACTCGGTATCGCACTCTAAAAAAATAGAGTTACCTTACGTAAAGGTTTCGTTTCGACGTCATCGTTCATGAAATAATGCACAAGTCCGCATAGTGGAAACTACATCAAAATTGACTTATCTGTAGCTTTCAGGCTTTGAGTGCTTCGGTCCAGTAGCTTTATTTTGTGTCATGCACAATGTTACTACATTCAATTTTTACATTAACTTTTATAGGTCCAAATATCATAGCATAGGTATATAAATTTACCAATATAGGTACTGTTAGAAGCTTGGCTTGCACATGACATGTGCGTTGGGAAAATTGTGGTAGATAGTCCGTACCGTAGTAATAAAATAACCACAGGTAATAACAATGGTATTAGCTTTAGGCGGAACGTAATTAATAGGGCGAGTAGCTTTTAGTATTCTTTGGTAAATTATAATATCTAGCTAGGTCTTGATTCAAGTGGCGGTTATTACACGACCATGTCATAAAAACACACCAAGGTTCATCAATCCGTTCGTCGGCTCTGTAAACGCTTACTGTAACATCGCGATGAACACGACTTAGATACCATCAATTAATAACATTGACATATACGTATACTGAGTTGTTCACTAAAATATTACAGGAGGTTAAAGTGATTGAGCTTTAGCCATATAACGAAGCTAATAGGATCGCCATTCTATTATGGAAACAGGTCACGAAAGGACCAACTCATCAACGTAATATCTTAGAGAGCTGCGGCCCCTTGGGTCACCGCTATATACAGGGTGAATAGACGGATATTAACCTGGGGGTAGGCAGGACAGATAGCACAGATACATCACGACGTCATCTTTTGCGGAGCAGGCAAAGCATCAGAGGCAATTAAAAATCTTTCGTTTTCGCAATGTTTTACATATAAACGAAGGTCTTTTTATCACTGTCGAACTTTAGATGTTTAGAAAAGAAAATACACATCACATCAATCCTTCATCGCCGGCGGGGTAGGCAGAGCGTCAACGACCGCAAATTCACGGTCACTATCGCCACATTTGATAAACATTTGATTGACATTTAAGAATTTATTTATTATTATTATTATATTAGTCTAGACTGTCCCACTGCTGGGCAAAGGCCTCCCCTTTCACTTTCCAGACTTTGCGGTCCATGGCTGTTTGCGACTTTTAAGATAAAAGAAGAAAAATGTATGATCCAGAATACCTAATCTAGATTAAGTATACATTAAAACATCTTATCTTGTTCATAAACTGTATTTAACTCCAAAAGTTATTGAAGGAACGAGGTGCAGAAAATAAGTCTCTTGTAGCATGACTGTGGTCGAGACGATATTAGTTTATTGATTGTTTAGTCCTCAGTAATTTTAGGGTTAGCCGATGTGGCGCAGTGGTTAGTATGTCTGCCTGCCACGCAAAGGTTCCGGGTTTAATTCCCGGTGGGGTCACTCACAAAGTTGATATTTATCACTTTGTGAATTTGTTCCCAGTCTGGTTAGGACAATGCAGGCTGAACCACCTGATTGTCCGCAAGTAAGATGGTTCCGTGCTTCGGATGGGCACGTTAAGCCGTCGGTCTCGTTTGCTGTCTATGATGGCGGTCGTTACACAACCATGTCAGAGGCCTGCTATTTCCAGCAGGCGGTTGAATTAAATCTGACACCAGGGTTCATCGGGTCGTTGAACGACTCGGTGTCCCACACGAAAAGAAGAATTTCAGGTAACTTTCTCCTCCGTGTACTCTCATTTTTTAGCAAATTGCTTTATTATCTGGTCAGGTTATGAGACAGATGGATCAAAATAGGACACCGCCATAATCTGTTGCTTTTAGTTTCAAAAGAAAGGGAATCAATTTTCTTTGGACACCAGGTCTAGCGATCCGATGAACCCAGGTTACAGAGTTCTTTATTGGGAATCAGATGACTGGATAACGACACGACTTCAAACACTGCAAAATTTATTAATAAAACACTTTTTTCACTAGTTCCACTATGTATATTTGTTTAATTTTAATAATTAAACTAAATGCTTAGTTTGGTTTCGTACATCATCTTCGGACGGTTATTTAAAATCAAACAAAAAGTATTTGATTTTACTTTTTCAACACAAAATCTGGGGTATGTATGTAAAAAGATTTCATAGTACCATGTCGCCGTGTCCCAATTTTAAAGGCAACAAATGAAAAACAGCGTGTTCCAGAGGGAGAGTTATAATTGCGGAAGTTTTTGCTTCATCCCGGTTCGCAAATGAAAAACAAATATCCAGACATGGGAATATTCTACGTTAGCACAAATTATTGAAACGGCACGCAGGGCGCCTTTACGGATGGCTCACTCAGTACTAGCGACGACTTTGACGCTTACTGGCTTTAACTGGAATCTCAGGGTAACTAAGTAGATGGGCCTGAAGAAGCGAAGCCTACACTGTAAAACTAACTAGTTACATATAAACTAAAAAAATAATAATAAGATTATAACATAAACCTTAATTTTAAAATACTAACAAACCTTTAAATAAATTGATTTAAGATACCTACGCCTCCCAACATTTTTAGCTTCATTTAGGTACCTAAGGCTCTATTGAATTTCAAATCATTTGTTTATTTAACTCCAGATATTCGGCCCGGCAAAATTATACAGAAGTTTGTTTTCGCGATCCGTTTTGCAAAGTACGCAAAGCCCGAGTCCTTTTTACCAAGCTCCACCTAAAGGTTGAAAGGAACGTCGATATTTCGTTTAGTAAGATAAATTACATGTTTCAACCGTCTTCAAAAGAAAAGGTTTTCGACTCGTATTTTTTATATCTTCTGTTCATTCGTCAAAGCCTTGGACGGAATAAAAGAAGACCCTAGTTACGATAGTAGTCATACCAGCATCAGATGATGGTATTCGGGAATACGGTGATCAGACGATGGGATATTCGAATACAATAACAAACAATTTTCAACAAAGAGATAAAAAAAACCGGCCAAGAGCGTGTCAGACACGCCCACAAATAGGGTTTCGTAGTCAACGTTTAAATATCAGGTTTTTCAGCATTACAAACTTAATTTTGTTGCTGGTTTGTTAGCAGCAGTATGATGACCAACCGCAAATAGAAAAACTTATTTTTTTCTGAAATCTTTAAGGGTACAATATTCGTTATAATTTTCATTGTAACTTCAGATTGTAAGCTATATTTCATATTTATTTCAAATTTTTAGCGTTTATACTTTAGAAGTTACAGCTGGAACAAATTATGGGTCAAAAACGCCCTTTTTAAAAGCAAATATCTCGTGACAGAAACATTTTAGTGACTTTGTTTCAAAGAAACCTCACCTTAGTTTTAAAAGACCTATTCAACGATACCCTACTCAATATTACAGAAGAAAAAAAATTTTTTTGCCCCCCTTTCACTTGTATGGGAGGGGGTCCAAAAAACATTTAAAATATTTTTTTCTTAACATTTCTATATTTGGGTCAACACGATCTATCTTATCACCAATTTTCATGTTGATAGCTCTAAAACTGACGAAGATATGAGGGCGCGGCATACAGACAGACAGACAGACAGACAGACAGACAGACAGACAGACATGACGAAACTATAAGGGTTTCTAGTAGACTACGAAACCCTAAAAATGGGAAATCTCATAATTACAAAACTCACTATTGGATACTGGTTTTTCTGTTTACCTATTACAGTAGGTAACTAGGTAGGTACCTACAAAAAGTTACATATTTTACCGATCTGACGATCACTCACGCGCCTCAGTGAATATCAAAGTAGGTTCCTATATTCCGCACAGCACAGCTTAATCTACCGCGGATATTAACTCACACATCTGAGACAACCTCTGTAGAAGAGTTAGTACCGGTTCGGGTATGCATCCAAAAGAAATAGTCGTTTCAAGAGCTCCTACAGTAAAATATGCATCGAGTTTCTACGGAAAATAGAGCGTACAATTCAAGCACAAGGTAAGTATTCGTATTAAAAATAAAATGACTTCCATTCGTTTCCATAAAAACAACAAATGAATTTATCTCCTTCCAAGGTCTCAGCCTAATCTGCTCATCAAAATTTCAAAGCAGTTCCTGAGATTAACTTTATGCATAGGGAATGTTTCGTAACATCTGTTTATCCTTATAACTGGAGTTACAAAATAAAGAGGCTTACAGATGGTTTTCCTTTGCTATTTTCGAAATAACCTACACGTATAAACTTTACGGAAGCTATTGTTGTCCTTGCTACCATAATACTTTACTACAGGATTTAAAAACATGCAAATATTTTAAGGGGTGGATTAGCCCATGAAACTGAACAACTTTTCCCAAGTAACATAGGTCAACTATAGAAAAAATAATTTGGACCTCCTATACGAAATGTGTTAGCCGGCCGGGCTAGATCTAGATCTTAGGAAAAGTTGTTCAGTTTCATAGACTGGTTCACCCGCTGAAATATTTTTTTTTACACCTTATAATTTGACTGTGCGTGTAACTATCACTACCCACCTATTTAGAACTGATAGGCACACTGCGCGCGAAGACAAAAACCGCCCAGCTATTTGAACCGTAGCCCGTGAAAAAGATTTTTTTGTCCGTACACACAAATACATACTCTCGAAAAACATAACCCACCTTCTGAGGTGGTCGGTTCATCAAATTATTGAAAAGAAAAAAACATTTCATTATTGAACTAAAAGTCTATTAGCTTTAAATTTCCTGCCAGTCGTTAATTCAGCAATAATCATTATCAAAACCATTTCATTGCCCCTACATGTACGTACGTACGTAAGTATAATAAGTAGGTAGGTACATAGTCTGCGTACGCGAATGATAATCCTGGTGTAGTCGTTCCAAGGCCGTGTCATGCTCATGCCGTATAGTGGGTTAGTGTGGTATTGGGTTTTGTGAAGACTAGTGACTGCTGTGTGCTGCCGGCTTAGAATAGCATCACCCCATATCTTTCCCGTGGGTGTCGTAACAAGCGACTAAGGGATTTGAGAGTTGATGGGTATTGCAATTTTAGACGACGGGCTGAAAGCCTGAGCCTATGGTGATACACATTACACAGTCTTCTGAAAGACTCTTAATCTTTTGTCAGATGTGGTGCAAATGGCCGTTTTTACAGCCGTTTACGCTCAGCGTACTCCGCAAGTGATATAGGCGTGACACATGTATGTATTGACTTTATAGGAAGGAACTGACTGTGTCGTGAGGCAGCAGCTTCAAATATTGTAGTTTTTTCTTCATATGGAAGATTTAAAAAAGGCAAAGTAAGTTGAATATTTGTTGACCATGGTTGATGTTGGCCGTGAACTCACAAGAGCATTCTCAAAGAGGGTTGAAGTCTGGCAGACGACCGAGTTTGAGTACAAAAATTAAAAAAATTAAAAATTAAATTAAATATGTTTTATTTCAGGCACATGTCCCATAATTTACAATGTACAGTTTACAAAGCAGTAAATAGTTACATTAAATAGAAACATTAAAATTAAAATATTATCATTATTATCATAACATTCACTTACATTCAAATCCTTCAATTTACATTTATAAATTAAATAAATAAATAACATTACATTACATTAAAAATAATAGGTATCTACAAAGTATGTAGGTATGTCAAGTGGGTAGGTATAGTCCGCGCAATACAATACAAAGGATACTTACGATTATTAGGTTAATAGATGTCTTATTTTTTACGGTCATTCATTACATTAGTGAATATCATAACATAATAAGTGGATTTGAGTAGATTAGTTACAGATTATTAAAGCAATTGATGGTGAGACAAATTAATTAATTAGTGTTACGTAATTTCTTATTACATTACAAATATGGCTATATGGCTAATCGGTCATTGAGTGAGGAACATATTGAGTGGATTTAGGCATCCTACATATGTCATCATTTTTCATTACATTACAAAATGGTTTGGAGTTATAAAATACTGTTGTAAATATGGATTTTACAATTTCATTATTACTATTAATTACTCTTGTATGAAAAGATGTCTTTAATCTACGCATTAGGGCAAAAAAGTCATTTACCCTGTTATCAGCAAACATGCCAGACGCACTACACCGCCATGGTAGGTTCAGCATGGTACGAAAGCCGTTATTATATTGTACACGAATAGTATTCATGGCAGCCTGTGTGTATTCCCACCATAGTTGGCTAGTGTAGAACGCCTGACAATAAGACTGAAAGAGTGAGATTTTTACCTGATTTGAACACTGAGTGAATCGTCTAGCAAGCATATTACTTTTCATTGCAATAGCACGTCTTTGACGTTCTATATCAACATCATCTTTTAGAGTGTCAGTAAGGATGTGACCTAAATATTTAAACCTGGAAACTACATTTAGCTGAGAGCTGCACAGGCTTATACATGGGCTATGAAACTGTGCATTTCCCGCCTTGAAAACCATAACTTCCGTTTTCTTAACATTATATTTCAGACCGTGCTCCGACGCATATCGCTCGCATATGTTCAAGAGTTTAGTCAAACCGGCAATCGAGGGGCTCAACAGCACCATATCATCGGCATAGCTTAGATTGTTAACGCATTCGCCCCCTATATAACACCCAACCCTGGTGCTGCTGAGCTCCTCGATTAGGCCGTTTACATACAGGTTGAACAAGCTAGTAGAACTCACTCCACCTTGTCTTACGCCGCATTGCAGCTTATATTCATTGGAAATCGTATTTCCCCATTTTACATTATTAGTTTGATTATTATACCAATATTGCATTAGATCTGTAATTTTACTAGGTACTTTAGTATCTCTCAACTTTGCCCACAGCTTAGAATAGTTTATACAATCAAAAGCTTTACTTAGGTCTAAAAAACAGGCAAAAATAGGTGTTTTTCGTGAGGTATAGTATTTAACAGTATTTTTTAGTGCAAATATAGCTAAATCAGTAGATAGGTTCCTACGGAAGCCGAACTGGGACTGGTGAATAGGCATGTTATCTTCATTGAAGTGGGAATTAATTAACCTTTCAGCAATTTTTGAGAACACTGTAGCCAATGAAATTGGTCTATAATTCGATAAACAGGATAAGTCACCGGTTCTATCCTTAACAATTGGTATTACTAAGGTTTTCATGAAATTTTTAGGTAAATAGCTATGATCTATACAAGCATTCAATAGCCAGGCAAGTTTATCATATAATAATGTTCCACCATACAGCACATGCTCGAGACTGAGCCCGTCGTGGCCCGGCGACTTCCCGCGCTTCATAGATAGTACACACTTACGTACCTGCTCCGCCGTCACGTGGAGCGCGCGTGTATCGCACGGCTCAGTCGGCGCAGCCGGGCACGCGGTGGATGCCCGAGGCTCGGAGGAGAGTTTGGGTTCGATTTCCGGCCCACAACGGGTGCAGTTTGAAGCATTACATTTGCTGCATTTTAACGTGTTGTCGTCAATTTTAAAATGATTAATGAACATATTAGCTATTTCACTTTCATTTTGGCTGCCATTTACCGATACTGGGAGGCTCGTTTTATGTTTAAGCTTATTTACTTCTTTCCAAAATTTACCGAAGTCTTTTTTGTGTCTAAAAGAAGCTATAATATCCATTTTAATCTTAGTTTCATTTCTCTGACACCACTTTAATTTATTTTTGAAAGTTTTACGGGTGTTATTCATATTATCAAAGACAGTACCTACTTGTGGGCATCCATATAGCAACCACATCTGATGCGCTAATCGTGCCTCTGCATGGCTGTCCTTGACATGTAAATTCCACCCCACTACCTGTTGTTTACGTTTATAACTACTCCCTTCATATGAGTGAATGGCAGCATTACACAAACATGTTACTAAATTATCATGGTATTCATCAATGATTTTACAGTGTTCCTTGTTATCGCATGACTCACCCGTACAAATGAACTCAGGGCACATAACAGACTTTAGGTACTTGTTACATAGCTCATTATACCTATCTATCTGAGACGGGT
The DNA here is from genome assembly GCA_024500475.1 of Phthorimaea operculella. Lineage (NCBI taxonomy): Eukaryota > Metazoa > Arthropoda > Insecta > Lepidoptera > Gelechiidae > Phthorimaea > Phthorimaea operculella. The sequence continues at coordinate 3,234,144 of JANFCV010000051.1, read as the reverse complement.
CTCTATTGCCCCATATAACTTTATTAACTTTATTGGGTTTTAGGTTAATTTTTGGCACTATTACATCTATATTCAAGTTAACTACAAGTGGAAAGTGGTCCGACCAGTTCACATCGTTGATTACAGATATTTTAGTTACTAGGTTCATCGCCGCCGACGTAACAATACAATGGTCTAGCCAGCTGGTGGTTCCGTGCGCATTACTACGATAGGTAAACGTGTTAGGCGCAGTCCCTAGTAGTAAAGAATAGTCAGCACATACCCAGTTCTGTTCTTTGCAGTAATCCATTAGCTCAGTACCGAATAAACTGTTCACTTTCGCAAGATTTGCATTGTAGTCACCGAGAACAATAACGCACTCCGTATCACTATTTTCTATTATTGCACTAATTATACCTAGGCACTCGGTAAACAACGGTAAGTTAGCCGCACAATCACATGGCATATATACCGACATCACTATGAAATTACGCTCCGTAACACTAACTCGAACAGCCGCGATACGTGTCGATCCCGTGTTTATGGGGGTGACGTTAGGGAACCTAGACTTTCGCCACATCACGGCGACACCCCCGTAGGGGCGGCCGATCAGCGGGCCCGCTGAGGTGTCCACCGCCGACGAACCGCTGTACAGGAAATCCTCGTCAATGGTGTTGATGTAGTCCAGGTCATCTGGTATCAGCCAGTGCTCTTGAAGGCAAACGAAGTCATTGCTTTTACATAGGTCACGCACATGTTTACATGACCGTTTTATAGACTCGCAGTTGAAAGTTGCGATACTAATGGGTGCCGTGGCTAGATTTTTTACTGTTTTCATGGTAGATGCGCTTAAATGTAAAACGCCTATACTCCACTCCACAAGGCCAAAAGTCCTCACTCAGTAGACTTTGTTCCAGTTTTTGGTCCACAGTTATCTTAAACGATGAAAAATTTGTCTTGTGATAGGGTACTATTTTTTCCACCTCTATGATTTCTTTTCCGCTCTCAGAAATAAAATCCTTAATATCCTGGGAGGATATAGTCACATCAAACCTCGTCACAAAGATGTATGACAGTCGCGGTGCAACTTTAATCTTATTTGTACAACATTTTGCCTAAAGTGCGAAAACGTTGTACAACATTTTGCTTGACCCAAATGAAAAGGGACAAGGGCAGGGATGTGATGAATCAATCTAAAATGACCCTTTCGTAATAATAGAAGGCTGGGTTTATGAGTGACTCTTGGGAATTGATTGTACAACATTTGAAGGGCGAAGTCAGAGGCAGGCAGTTATTTACGTTTAAGCAAATAACGAGAAAAGTATTGAACAACTATGACAAAATATATTCGGGTGCTTTACAAGTTGGTGGCCAGCAAGTAGGTCTCTACGATGAAGATAGGTATTAACTTATGCGAAAAATACGCGTAACCTATATCATGAAGATTTTATTTACCTACCGATACCGATTCATGCCAAACCGACCTCAGATTGAATCTCATACATATTACATGCCCCAGAAATACATACAGAAAGAATGCATTTGAATGCACTATCTACGTAGTATCTGAGTTTGTTTGCATGAATTTTCAATGCACTCAATGCTAATCTATTCGAAACAAGAATAGATGGGATAAGCTTTGTCTGGATGAACTCGCATTATTGACGACTTTGTAACCAATAACATAACCTCCAACTTGAGATGCAATCGCATTGACGCCAAATGCAACACGAGGCGCGTCACAAAATAAATGTAAAACGCACTAGACTAGATCTACAAGCGCAGCCTCCAGCCAGATATATCGATGACTTGAAGAAGGAAACTGAAGCGATTGGAACGCTGTAATGCCATTTTGAGAATTGGGCAATCCAGAATTGGACATTGTGTGTCAGCATTGGACCGTTTAACAGCATTGGACATTTTGGGAATTGGACATTATATACCTAAAGTGCGAAAACGTGAGAGCGTGCCTAATGGCGTACTCTGGAGGAGGCCTAGTTTACCTCCAGCAGAATAGTGGACAGCTATAGGCTGATGCGATGATGACTAGATCTACAGCGGGCAGTGCTAAGACAAATTTCATTGGGTATATTTTAAAGAATAGCGTCAAGGAACATAAACAGCAGGTACTAACCAGACCACCGAGTGTTCTACAACTCACTCGGCGGTCCTGTTCTACGCGGCGGTCGCAAGGTCGGCTTGCCAACCGTGACGAGACAATAAACCTCTAAGCATTGTTCTAACGTATACTCCTCAAACTTTTACTGTCAAATATAATGCACAATACGATGTTTTCAGCATTGTTCACCGTATTTTGAAAAGCGTCTAAATTCAGTCCAAAATATTTGAGTCAGCGCTCTTCAAAGTGAGTAAACATACCTGCGTTATTTTAGGCAATTCATAGAATTGAAAGTAGGCGTAAAAATACCGGCCAATGCGCAAGATGACCTAATATTCTTGCAGATTGATATTAAGGCGTCATGCTAAGAATTTTCTGGACATTTCGGTCCACGTATGACCTCTACCGATCTTAAGCGGTAGTCACTTAGACGGCGGCGGTTGTTACACAGCCATGTCTGATACCTGCTACTTGTAGTAGGCGGTTGGGAAACTCTGATACCAGGGTTCATCGGCTCTTTAGACGACTCACCACTCGAAGAAGGAGTACCGGTTGCTGTTCCGGTGTTCATTTTCTAGCCATGGATAGATGTATCAGCACGATCGAATGGATTTAGAAAGGCCTATGTAAATTCTTTGTTACTGACAAATATTACATAATATAAAATAAACCATCATGTTCTACATACACTTTCTATGGTTTTTGTATTTAGAGCAAATAAGTTGCCACCATACTGACTTTCGCCGGACATTTTTGTTTGCCAATTTATTAATATTTACTTTAATATTATCGCGATAGACCTGGTTCAATCCTTAAAACATTTGGCTGCTGTTTTCGTGGTAGATATGATCCAATTTAATACTCATACCAACAGAAGTAGCTCTTACATACATTCCGAAGCTTATGATCTGAAATACCAATACCCCGAGCGCAGTTCGGCTTGTTAATGCTACCCATAACAATTAATTAGTCACCGCGCGACTAGACGAACAGGGCCGAACTTGGGGGTCACTTGAAGTGTAGAGGCCTCTAATTTCATCTAGGGCAGGGGAGTTCTCTTCTTTTCAAGTGAGACACCACACGGAGTACTAATAAGCCTCTGGTGTGGTTGAGTAATAACCGTCATCAAAGTTTTCATTGAAAGCCTTGAACGGCAGCCTGAAGCACGGGATCTATCCAAGAATCAAACCGGGGACATTAGCTCCTGTCACAAACGCTCAGAATAGTAGACTACGAGTAGGAAGGCAGTAATTTCAGGGTAAACACGGCTCGCGCAGATCTGCAAGGCCTTGCGCTTTATGAAGCAAGTGAAGTATACAAATACGACCGTTATTTTCAGCTCCTGTTTTCTTGAGATTTTAATACAACGTACACTCATACCTTTCAAGATAAAATCAGTCAAGAAGTAAGAGTGTATTACATCGCCGAAAAACACTCAAGCAGTTTGAAGAGAAATACCTGTGTCCCCACTTGAGAAGGAATTAATGTAAAACAAAAGAATCATTGCCGTGAACGTAAATCTGAGAGGCATCGGTCTCACGAGTGTCTTCCGACAACTCTTGTGAATTTCATCCTCTACGATAAGCCACTTGTACCCATTACAGGGTAGTCCTTACTCACTTAGCCAAGTCATTTTTTTAACTGTACAGAATAAAAATTGAGCCGTGTAATGCCGGATTAGAATAGCATCACCCCATATCTTTCCCGTGGGATTAAGGGATGTGAGATGATGTGTATTGCAATTTCAGGCGACAAGCTGACAACCTGTCTCTATGGTGATACATAGTCTTCTAAATGACTCTCAAACTTTTGTCAGAAGAGGTGTTTATGTTCGTTTTTTACAACCGTTTACGCTCTGTCTACCCCGTAAAGGATATATGGTATTAATGTAAAAGAATCATTTCATTATTTGGGCCCCAAAAACGCACGAAATACGGACCTTTTCCTCCTCGCGTGCTCTAGTTATAGCAATTAGAGTGTTACAGTCCGATTGGATCATACAACGATGTTTACCACTGAAATGTCGAGTTTGTTCAACATCTTTACACCATGTCGAACAATAATAAAGCCGTTCTTGCCTATTAGGTGTGATTTTTAGTAAGTTTTTAATGATCCTGGGAAATATTGCTTCACCAGTATTGAGCACAATACTGAACACCAAATAAATGTTCCGAATGAAGACACATTTATACAATGTTGCGGGACAAAGTTCCCAAAGAGGGTTCTTACTTAATTGGGAACATTTCGGGAATTTGGATACTTTTCGGAATTTTGTCCCCATACCATAGGTTTAGAAAGTGATGGTCATCATGACAAATCAGGAAGTCAAGAAAAAGACGGAAGTTAGGTACAATACAACCGGCGGATACTTCACTGACAAGAGTAATGACCTATAATGAATAATAATAAATAACAAAAAATGTTAGGTACAATACAACCGGCGGATACTTCACTGACAAGAGTAATGACCTATAATGAATAATAATAAATAACAAAAAATATAGAATGGAACTTATCTGATTCTATTAAAATGAGAGACAGAATAATCCTAAAGTTTTATCAGTGAATATTGCTATGTTGTTTTTGCATAAATAATAATACTAATTACATTATCTCAAACAAATATTTATGTTTACAGACATAATATTTGTATGAATCATATTAAGTTAGCTATGTTAGTTGGACTATTTACTTTGCTAAATATTAATTTATCAGTTGCAACATGTATGGATGAATGTAAGTTATTTTTTATTTTCACTGTACTATAGAATAGAATACATAATCTTAAAATTATGCAACTGGTATGGGATTTTGAACTATTGCTCAAAAACTGCTGGGATTTTCAGCTGTTGGGATTAAGAACTATTGTTCAAATGAGTGGCTGATCTTTCTGTGTTGCTATTATGAGTGTTGGGATAATATCTGTTGGTATAATGTATGTATTTCACTTAAAATTATATTTCACTCACATATCCAAGTAACCCGTTTTTTTTTTGCCGTAACAGACTGTTTCCCAACTATTTCCATACAACTAAGTAATCACTAACTTGTACATTTTTCAATTAGAAAATGGTTTCAACCATCGATTTATTGATCTATTGTTTGTATGTACAAGGAAAACCATGATTATGTAAATTACACTTGCTTGGCATTGTGTAACAATTATGTTCAGCGGCTAGAGCAATTCGTTTGATCAGAGATTGTGCTTGTATTACAAAAGACAGAGTTAGGTACAGCATTATACTTTTATCCCTTGTTTGGGAGGTATGGCATCTACAACCAAAAATGTGACCACATTAATATCAGGTCTAGTGTAATATGAATTTGTGCCGAGTAAGGTATTTAAGAGCATTTTAAAAATTTAGACCTGTTCCTATAGGTATGCAGTGCAGTATAAAGCTATTATAACCCCCATCTGCAATTAGGGCCAGCTGTATCCTGTCCACACTGAGCATGTTTATGATGATAAGAAAAGGGTTGGTCAGAAGACATCCAAATGCAGTAACAAAACATTTTTAGCAATAATACTTTATAATGCAGAAAACTTGAAATAATTACAATAAATTAAATATGGTTCCAAACTCATATCTACCACCAGAAAGCCATAATTTAACTGATAAATAATTAGCAGCCGACAAAATGTGTGGGTTTTTTGATATTTCTCATAGCATTTCGTCACAGTGTTCAGGATGACAAGTTAAATTTTGTTTTAGAAATTGAGAGAAAATAATGAGGGAATAAATGAATAAATAAATAAAGTTGAGAATGCAAACAAACACAATATCTTGTACCTCTTTTAACAAATTCAGCTAAAGCCATATTCAACATGGTGTTTAAGAACCACAAAAAAGCTGATTGGTAATAAAAAAATATACATACTACTTAGACAACATGTTACAAAACAACCAAAAGTGAGTTCATTTTGTATGGGAAGACCAAATTTTTTTATTTATTTCGACCCATGTTCCAATGGATTGAATGGGGAAAGTTGTTCAGTTTCAAGAGTACCTTGACCTCCTTTCAGCTTTATTGGTTTTGTCACACCCAGTATAGAGAAACATGGACCAAAAATATTTATTTTTGAATATTATTAATTTCTGGGGAATGAGAAACAGTAGCAGCTCCAATTCTGATTAAATAAACAGGAAACAGTAAAGCTATTGTATGATCATTGATGTAATGCATTGTATTACATGCAAAATTATGAAAACTGCAAGATTGCGCTTTGAAGTCACATGTGCAATCAACCATAGATAGAAAGGGATAGTTGTGTACATGCAAAATAAGTGCAAGCAGACATCGAGTTGTAGAAAACTGCCCACATTACCAAAGGATAGCTGTTTCAGATAGGGATACATCTTATTCACATAGCATATAACCTGTCTACAAGTGGGTAACTGAAGAAAGTTAGCAAAATAACCATGTGGTACAAAAATCACCAACAAGTTATACAACTTTGATGTACGAAGTTATGAATATGCGAGACAAAGTTCATGCTTCTAGAATTTCACTTACTACACTAGTTACTATACAAACTATTACTTTATTAGTTTATAGTGAAGGTTACAAAGAATGTAAGCCAGTCTCAAAATCACATTTTCCAAATAAGGTGAAGTCATTTTCACTCTCATGTTTTAAGCAGATTCTAATAAGATTCCGACAAGTGAATATTTTATGCGTTGCGACCGGTCCGTAGCGCTAAGTAAATAACTAAAACACATGAGCAAATCTCAATGTCACCGAGTTATAGTCGAAAACATTGAAAAAACTTGCTACCGACAAAACGTAATTTCAACGCGTTTTTTGCTTGTTGCGGAAGCTGAAACAAGGAGAATAGACGGCGAATTGATCTTCCAACACTTAAGTACGGAATTAGCTATTCAAAACACCGTCCAAATACTAAAAACACACTTTTTAGGTGCACCGTCCGACATTACCAAATAAGGTAGATAAATATACACTTACCCTTATCTTTCACCGCCGGCACACGTTAGATGTTATCACATAATCACTATAATGTCCGAATTAGCATTAATTAGGGGAATTTTGTTGTGAATTCCGAAAAAACATGTAAACTCTGATCTGGTGACACGATAACACGAAACACGTTCACCTCGCTCGCACTTGCCTCAAGGCGCGCCACTATTACAGTGTTGCCATGTTACGTCTTTGAAAAATTACATAAAATATACAAATTACATGGGAGACTTTCTATGGATTCTCAAGTGTCATGTAGAGGGCGCTAAGCTAAGTTGCAATTACGTTTTTTTTACACGAAAAAGCTGTTCCTCTTTATGAGTTACTCTTATTTTGTGTTTAATAAATTATTTAAAATTTCTTATTAATTTGCTGTTTAACACAATAATACGGGGTGTAAGGTACAGCTCTCCGAATACTGATAGGGTGCATTTAGACCATAAAAATCAGTATTCAGAGAACCGTCCCTTACACCTTGTATAATAAAGATGACTTTATTTCGTAACAAATGGAATCGAACAGTAGGTAATTAATTTGTTACGAACGCAGCGTGAAACGGAACGTGACTAAATCATGGTTGCCGCCAGCCATATGGAATTTTGCTGATACCAACCAGGTATAACCTTAAATTACCTACAACTAAGCACTACGCCCTCTGGAGTTTTCTATTGACTCAGAACTGTCAATCGCTTGTAACGAATGTCAATTTGAGGATACTAATTTGTGTATGTGAATGCGGATGCTTGCTAAAGGCATTCGTGATTGCGAAGCGAATATTCAAGTTGGGTGGGATTCAAACTCACTATGTACTAAACTCTATTGACGTGTGTTTAATTCCTGAACAGTGTCGTTTAAACTCGTATGGTGTGCACTCACTCAATTTGTATGGGAAGTCCGAAATTTTTTCTCATATTTCGACTTATGTTCCTTCGGGAAAGTTGTTCAGTTTTATGGGCTGGTTCACCACTTAAAATATTTGCCGTTGATTTTTTTTACACATTTTAATTGCCTTATGCCACAATTAGGTATGTATTTCACTACAAAGATTTGTTAAGTAACATTGATATACTCTTATTCTTTAAATTCAAAACTTTTTATACAAATGTACTAAAAAAATATTCCGGAACTTGTAATCATATCATGAGAATTTTTTGGACTGACAACTACACAAGTCTGCACTAGATGGCACTGTTAAAATTAAGCGTCCATCGGCCGTGCATCGATAGCTCAGTGGCAGAGCGGTGGGGCGTTTACCCATGCGGCCCGGGTTCGATCCCCGGTCGATGTACGTCATCTTTTCTATTTCTTATTTTCACTTGTGAGAATAATATAGCACTGTGTGTGAGTGCATTACAATCCCAATAGAATGTATTTACGTTCGAGAACCAACGAAGGCAATCAGCTGTGAAACAAAGATGGCGTCGTTGGCGACATGATGCTTGACTTGATCAATTAGAACGCGAACTGCGTAATCGTATTACTGTTTCACGATTTTAGGTCGTTATATTGTAATCTACTGAAAAATTATACATTGAATTGTCATACGTATGAATGTGTTAGAGTCTGGCCAGCGAGTCTTTGGACGTCAAATAATTCAAATATTTCAAATGGCAACATGTTAACACTGAGAAACTACAATAAAACAATTTTGATACTTACTATTTTTTTTGTTTTCTGCTCTTTAGTTTGTGTTTACCTTGCCTACCGGTATGTATGTATGATGTATCTACCGGGAGTAAAGGAGGTCAAGGTACTCATGAAACTGAACAACTTTCCCGATGGAACATGGGACGAAATATGAAAAAAAATTTGGACCTCTCAGAGTAAATCAATCAGCTGATCTGCGATATTGTCTGGGAGGTCCAAATATTTTTTTCATATATCGACCCATGTTTCATGGGGAAAGTTGTTCAGTTTCATGATTACCTTGACCTCCTTTCGGCTTGTTATACCCTTTCTGTTACTCCCGGTAGATACATCATACATACATACCGGTAGGCAAGGTAAAGAGCAGAAAACAAAAAAATAGTAAGTATCAAAATTGTTTTTATTGTAGTTTTTCAGTGTTAACATGTGAAAGATTTTTAAAATTGGCGCCATTTCCGTGTCCAAAGACTCGCTGGCCAGACTCTACAATATTTCGACAGATTATAATTTAGCGAGATAGATTATAATCCAGCGTTATTTTCAATTTTACGGTGACATATCCATGATTCGCTATCACCGCCATCTACTAGGAATTACACGAACAGATTAAAATATCCCATTAATTTAGAACTAAAAATCCGGTTTATGTAAGTTTTGTCACAATAAGGATGTTTTTATTGAGCGACATCACTGTATTTTTGACGTCTGTTTTATAGTGTTGCTATTTGTGAAAAGGGAAATTGGGTTCTACTGTTCAGCTTATTTTGAACCCCATTGATTGAACCCGCAAAGTTCGAACCCGTCGTGGTATGTACTAGCTAGTCTACATATTTAAGTTCATCTGTGGTATGTACAAACAACGTACGAACCCGAACCATGATGATGGATGACGGAAAACTGTGCGGAAAACCCTTTGATTGGATTTTATGCTATAAGGGGTCGTCCACAAATTACGTAACGCACTTTGGGGGGAGGGGGGGGTTCCGGCCGGGCGTTACGGTCCCGTTACTATGGGGGAGGGGGGGGGGTCAGAGTCAAGCGTTACGTAACACTTTTTTAAAGATTGCAAATATATATATAAAGGTTTTTGTACCTAAATTTTTAAACTTAAATTTTTACATAGACTTCTTGTGTCAGTGTCAGGAATGCATTTTTTTGTATTATTTTAAAAATCTGCCGAGTGTTGAATTTGAACGCACTAATTTCGAAAGTAGGACTGACAATGCCTCTTCCATCTGGGCTATTGCGGCTCAATCATGAGTAAATTTTATATCCAATTTATAGCAGGTCTTCAACGCTTTGGCTACCTAACACAAAAAGGAACGAAAAAATAAAAACTCTCCCTGTAAATAGATCCATTGCCATGCGTTCTTGGCCTACAAACATACACTTATGACTGAGCTGCAGTAGCACAGAAGAAAGAGGCGACGCCAGTACTAATGGCGAAAATCGCAGCTTTAAATTCAGTCTGCAGTAGAAAAAAAGCAAGATTTCTAAAAAGGTTTCGTTGATTTATCACAAAAAATGAAATAAAAATATTAGAAATTAAGCGTTACGTAACGGAAAGGGGAGGGGGGGAGGGGTCATGACCAAGCGTTACGGTCTCGTTACGTGGGGGGAGGGGGGGGTCAAAAATTTGTGATTTTTGCGTTACGTAATTTGTGGACGACCCCTAAGCACAAAGTAAGTATTGGCTAGCGCAATCCTATAAGTTTCAGTAGCTGCGGTAGCATTTTCTGTGGGAATAAATACGATGTTTGCCAGTGAGTTGCTGGCAAGTTGCTGGATGTTCTTGAACTAGTCGACCGAGTCGACCATATTTACTTACAAGGCTGAATCGTCGATCGAGTAACAAGCCATAGTCATAGTCGTCGAGGCGAGGAACAACCCGATGAACCCTAATTTAATTTCAGAGTTTTTTTCAACCATCTACTAGGAATCATGATGAAGATAGGAAAAAGACATGTCATTTTTATTAAATAAAAATATTTATTGATTAAACTTATGTATAACTTCATACATCTGGAAATATGACCAGAAAAATAAAGGATTTATACGCACAACGTTTCACAAAATATTTTCCAGAACGTGTTTTTCCTATTTAGATTTTTTTGGAAACCTTTTTACAATAAGTAGTTCTTCTTTTCTCGTGTTCACAAGGCAAGACGTAGATTTATTAAAGGCACATTTTATTGCGGTTTTAAAGACCAGACCAGAAAACCTTTAGAATATGACACTCAGAATATTAAAACCTGAATAGAACCTATTCAGAAGTATTTTTAATTCATAATTTTCTGTCTAAAACTTAAAGTTTTATCCAAGGGCTTTCTGATCATAGTATTACAACTATACTAAACAAATATACTAAGAAATTAAGATATAGATTAGACTTTTCCAACATCGGTGGTCTCAACACATTGCATTCTTACAACTCAGTCCCTTATTTATAATAATAAGTCAAATATTAGGTCAATATGATTAGAATTTCATAATTGATAAAAATAACATTACAAAGTAAACTATGATTAATTAATCAATTAATTAACTTATTATGCATTGATGAAAAACATATCCAAAAATATTTACATCAACATACCTAAATAAGTAACTAAATGAAATAAGAGAAATAATCATGAATTAAAATAATAATTACGTAAAAAATAGCTTAGAGTATTTATTTTAAGGGCTGAAAGAGTCTATGTACCCAGCGCCAGTAAATCTACCTATCCATTAAAGGGACTAACTTTATACTCGTTTTTCCTACAAATACTAAGAAAAACCAGTTTAAGTTGATCCCTTAAATGGCTAGGTGGATTTGTTGGCGACCTACCTACACTATATCTCTATACAAGTCATTGGTGTATAGAGACACATACCGGACATACCTATGTGTAACATCTATTTTATTTACCAGCTTTTGGTTCTGTAGAATCGAGTCTTGTGTAATAAAATAACTATATTTACCTAAACTTAGATACACAATTAATTAGTAAACAATCGATTTACTATTGTTATAAAAATACTTATCGGAACCATAAACAATTCTTATTGCTAACATTAACTTGTATATCTATCTAACTAATAGAATTGGTACAACATTAGGCATCTGAATAGAATTGAGCAAAACTGTCTTAAACCCCGTGCAAACAGGCGACTTTTTTTATTTGTTGTGCGGCAGTCTAAGGTTCCTTTAGCTTAACACGAAGAACGACTCGGTGTCCCACACGAAGAAAGAGAGAGAGCTTAACACGCGATGATAAGAGGGAAGACCAATTGCCGCCCAACCAGAGACCAATAGGGCGCGAAAAAGTCGCCTGTGTATACGGGGGCTTAGCATACTTCTAAAAGATAATAATATAATTATGTAGAAAAATATTGAAGTCTAAGAAGAAATTGCAAGGAAGAGGTAAAATTGTATTGTTTTTTTGGAAAGGAAAGTGAATTGCAATTACTATAATAAAATTAATAATTAATAATTATATTCAATGCTTACATAAATACATAGTATCATAGCAGATAAAATGAGACTCATAATAATAATTCAGATAGATTCAACATAATATCTTAAAACTTTTGCTAGCTGCCGTTTTTATAAATTATCTATAGTCATATTGGTTCTAGTCATAATCTAAAAGGCACGATAAATACCATCAAAAACTGTAGGACGGCATAATATAAAAAAATAGATTAAGTATATATCAAACAACTAATGTAACTACTTAAATCTATGTTTAACGAACATTAAAGCTATGTAAAGACATACATAATATTATTACAGAAAGATTAAGTTGAGTTTCTCGGCAAAATTATTTCATTGGACCCAATTTGATCTCAAATATAAAATATTTTGTCTTACTATGAACAATTACCAACTAATTAACTAACCATACAGTAATAATAATTGGATAAAAGTCATACATTATTTTGCTTATAATTAAATTACAACAAAATATTCAGAAAGTTAATTAACGTGATTGGCAGATCGCTAGTTCGAGATTTATTTATAACTACATTTTGGCTGCCTAATTTCAAAAATATATCTAATGTTGGGCTAGAATATAAAGCTCGATTTGGCAGTTTTCTAACGCCGTAGATTACTACCCAATAGGTATAAATGTATTTTTTTTTTACTGACTGTTTTATATAGATAAAATATTAGCTTTACGAGATTCGGAAATAAGTGATGATTGTAGTGCTAAGCACTTCATTGAATGTATGGATAAATATCATAGGTCATTTCTTATACTCATTGTAGAAAATATACGAATAGACAAGAAATAGTTGAAAAGATCCCGTAGAATTCAGATCATACGTAGGAATTAAAGTAATATAAGTAGAAAATACAGAATTTTCATAGGAAATAGAGTTACATTTGTAGGAAATAGACTATTAAAGCTGCCTTCTAGTTTTTACTTGTGTTTTCATTTGAAACAACCTATAAATCCGATATGGTATAAATATCGGAAATATCCGGCACTACCGGGAGTAACAGAAAGGGTAAAGCCGAAAGAAGGTAAAGGTACTCATGAAACTGATCAACTTTACCAATGAAACATAGGTCGAAAACATTTAGACCTCCCATAGTTAATAAATCAGCTGATCGGTGATTTTGTATGGGAGTTACTTTTTTTATATTCCGACCCTTGTTCCATGGGGAAAGTTGTTTAGTTTCATGAGTACCTTGACATCCTTTCGGCTTGTTATACCCCTTTTGTTGCTCCTTGTATATTATTTAGAGGACTGTGAAATAGGCATTTGGAGTGTGCTTAAACTTTCTAGTATCGAAAGTTAAGTAACATAAACCCAGGTAAGATAGGGTTAGTTAGCGATGATAAAGTACTAGGTCAAAGTCACATAGGTGCTATTTGTGGTGTTAATGCTACGTTAAAGTCAGATTGGTACTAAGTTAAAATTAGATTAGCACTAAGTAGAAGGGACAATGGTATTAAGTCAAAGTCACATGGGTACAACGTTGAAGTCAGGCAAATTGTCCTATGCCTAGTAGGTACTAAGCCAGTAAACTTAGTTATTAGTAAGTCATAAAACTCAAACAATGGTAGGCACAATGTCATGTCACGATGACTCTTTACATTGACTACTACATTCATATTAATAATAAAGTTCCCTTTGCTTATTTTATATCAGGGTGACGGGTGGTACCGCTGTGTTTGATCAATATCTGTCTATATTAGAGTTTAGAGTGACATTGGTGTCTTATCAAAGCCAGATTGATACTAAGTCAAAGTCACATGGGTACTAAACTAAGTTATGTTGACATTAGTACTAAGTCATAGTAATAATGATAGTGAGTAAAAGTGATATTGGTATTTAGTAAAAGTGACATGGATACCATAAGCCACATTGATACTAAAATATAATTAAATTGGCTTTATTTCAAAGTGACTTGTATCAAACAAGAGTAGGCACTACTTCACCAATGTCATTCCTTGCTACATTGACTATAACATCGATATCGATAACAAAGTTTCCCTTGCTTACTTTATATCAGTCGACCCTACCGTCCGGCGGTACCACGGTCAGGGTGACGGTGGTACCGCTGTGTTTGATCAAGGCTACCACCTATATATGTGCGGAATTTAGCGTATTATTGATCAATATCTGTCTATATGAGAGTGACATTGGTGTTATATTAAAGCCAATTGATACTAAGTCACATAGGTACTAAACTAAGTAATAGTGACATTAGTAGTAAGTCAAAGTAGTAATGATACTAAGTAAAAGTGACATTGGTATTTAGTAAAAGTGACATGGCGGCATGTATTAAACAAGAGTAGGCACTACTTCACCAATGTCGTTCCTTGCTACGTTGACTATTACATCGATATCGATAACAAATTTTCCCTTGCTGACTTTATATCAGTCGACCCTACCGTCCGGCGGTACCACGGTCAGGGTGACGGTCGTACCGCTGTGTTTGATCAGGGCTACCACCTATATGTGCGGAAATTAGCGTATTATTGATCAATACCTATGTATATTAGAGTGACATTTGTGTTATATCAAAGCCAGATTGATACTAAGTCAAAGTCTATAAGTTAAGAGGACATCAGTACTAAGTCAAAGTAATAATAATACTAAATAAAAGTGACAATGGTATTTAAAAGTGACATGGATACCAAGTTAAAGTCACATTGGTACTAAATCATAATTAAATTGGCTCTAATTCAAAGTAACATTACAGTATCAAACAAGAGTAGGCACTACTCCACCAATGTCTTTCTTTGCCACATTGACTATCACATCGATATCGATAACAAAGTTTCCTTTGCTTACTTTATATCAGTCGACCCTACCGTCCGGCGGTACCACGGTCAGGGTGACGGTCGTACCGCTGTGTTTGATCAGGGCTACCACCTATATGTGCGGAATATAGCGTATTATTGATCAATATCTATGTATATTAGAGTGACATTGGTGTTATTTCAAAACTAGATAGATACTAAGTCAAAGTAACAATGATACCAAGTAAAAGTGACATGGATTACAAGTAAAAGTCACATTGATACTAAATCAAAATAAAATGGCTTTACTTTAAAGTGACTTGTATCAAACAAGAGTAGGCATTACTCCACTAATTTCGTTCCTCGCTACATTGACTATCACATCGATATCAATAACAAAGTTTCCTTTGCTTACTTTATATCAGTCGACCCTACCGTCCGGCGGTACCACGGTCAGGGTGACGGTGGTACCGCTGTGTTTGATCAGGGCTACCACTTCTTGGTGCGGCAGGTTGCGTATTACTGATCAATATCTGTGTATATTAGAGTGACATTGGTGCTATATCAAAGCCAGATTGCTACTAAAAGAAACTCCATGGGTACTAAACTAAGCTATGTTGACATTAGTACTAAATCAAAGTAATAATGATACTAAGTAAAAGTGACATCGGTAAAAAATAAAAATTAAAAATGACATGGATACCAAGTGAAAGTCACATTGATACTAAATCAAAATAAAATGGCTTTACTTTAAAGTGACTTGTATCAAACAAGAGTAGGCACTACTCCACCAGTATCTTTCCTCGCTACATTGACTATGACATCGATATCAATAACAAAGTTTCCCTTGCTTACTTTATATCAGTCGACCCTACCGTCCGGCGGTACCACGGTCAGGGTGACGGTCGTACCGCTGTGTTTGATCAGGGCTACCACCTCCGGGTGCGGCAGGTTGCGTATTATTTATCAATATCTGTCTATATTAGAGTGTCATTGGTGTTATATCAAACAAAGCGAATTGATACTAAGTAAAAGTTACATTGGTATTTAGTAAAAGTGACTTGGATACTTAATAATAATCAGATTGATACCAAATCAAAACTAAATTGGCTCTAATTCAAAGTAACATTACAGTATCAAACCATAGTAGGCACTACTCCACCAATGTCGTTCCTCGCTACATTGACTATCACATTTATATCGATAACAAAGTTTCCCTTGCTTACTTTATATCAGTCGACCCTACCGTCCGGCGGTACCACGGTCAGGGTGACGGTCGTACCGCTGTGTTTGATCAGGGCTACCACCTCCGGGTGCGGCAGGTTGCGTATGATTGATCTATATCTGTCTATATTAGAGTGACATTGATTTTATATTAAATCCAGATTGATACTTAGTTAAAGTCACATAGTACTAAACTACGTTATGTTGACATTAGTACTAAGTCATAGTAATAATGATAGTGAGTAAAAGTGACATTGGTATTTAGTAAAAGTGACATAGATACCAAGTAAAAGTCACATTAATATTAAATCGTATAAATCGTCTGTCATAGACGTATGAGGCCAATGATGATGATATTAAATCAAAATAAAATTGGCTCTAATTCAAAGCGACTTGTATCAAACAAGGGTAGGCACTAATTCACCAATGTCGTTCTTTGACACATTGACTATGACATCGATATCAATAACAAAGTTTCCCTTGCTTACTTTATATCAGTCGACCCTACCGTCCGGCGGTACCACGGTCAGGGTGACGGTGGTACCGCTGTGTTTGATCAGGGCTACTACCTCAGGGTGTGGCAGGTTGCGGATGGGCATGCGGTTGATGGCGAGGATCGTGTCGCCGACGTGCAGTAGGCCGCAGCGCGCGGCAGGCGAGTTTGGTATTAGTTGGCCTGTGGAGAAGAAAGATTTTGAATACCAAATAAATCACTTTCCGTGTTAGGTAGGTACACCAGTTTTGGAAAAAAAATACAATTTTCCACTGCAGGCAGGATTTGAACCTGCGACTTTCGGTATCTGTTCTGCCGACGTTACTACGAACTGGGCTACGGCTGTTCTATCCTAGCCTAAGAAATATTTTTTAGATAGCCAGTTAGAGAAAATACTTATAATACCAACAGAGGACCAGTCGACGTATTTACTAACTTTAGGTTACAGTTTCCTGTAAATATTGTGGTTGCTATACTCCACAGTTTTTAATTTATGTCCCAATTCGTGGTCTAACTGTCCAACATTTTATTTGTGACTCACTTGTCCCACATTATTACCCTACGTGCCCTCATTTGTGCTCCAAATGTATCTTACTCGTTCCCGACTCTTTCCAGGCCGTTCTTCCCACAACAATTCCTAAGATTTCTTATGAAATTCTGTCATAAGTAAAATGCAGTGTATAAAGAACCAGTCCATGAAACTGAACAAACTTTGGACCTCCCATACAAAACCTTTTGACCGGCCGGGTCAGTTTGTATGAGAAGGCCAATCTTTTCTTTTTCATATTTCGTCCTATGTTTCATAGGGAAAGTTATTCAGCTTCATGGACTGTTTCACCCCCTAAAATATTTGCAGTTAATTTTACACCTTATTACTTACCAATAGTGCTAGTGGCCTTGTTGGTTGAGGAGATGACGACAAATCCGAACCCCTCTCCTTCGTTCCTAGTGACAGTCACATCGTAAGGCACGGGAGCCCAGCCAGCGCCGCCGTTGTCGTATTGGACGCCGTACCTAGGAAGCAGAGTAATTTTATTGAATATTTGATATATATTATAAGCTTATGAAGTTATGAGAATTAGACGGGGCCGAGACGTGGAACATGACTGTTAAGCCAGGTATTCATTGGGGACAAAATCCCAATGTGGACACTTTATTGGGAATTTTGTTCCGGAACATTGTTTAAAATACGTACACATTGGGGACATTGTCCAGATACATTGTATTGTATAATATATCTTAAAATTGGCCCATCGTCTACACGTCACTCAGAGAGGTATAGACAGCTCAATGTAAGAGATTTCGATAATGGATTAGGTCCGGAATGAGATAATCCGGCAAAACACCAAAGTAACGGACATAGTCTGGAAGTGTAGCAGGCTGAAGTGGCAGTGAGCTGATCACTTTTGCATTGATGAATTCAATAGTTGTAATCACGAGAAGCTGAATATTGGGGTAATTACTATGGAAGCTTCTATTAAGTAAATATTTTCGGGTTCTAATATTTTATAATATTGGGAAATGTTATTGTTAGATTATAGGGCGCCACACACCGGGCCGCACGACGTAGTCACGACGTCGTTACGCGCGTAGTGATGACGTTGTATCATAGCGTTGTATCGTATGGGATTGTACGAGTATGAGACATCGCACACCGTGCTACGCATGCGTGCGTGTAATCACGCGCGGTGTGCGACTTCTCATAAGATCCTATGTGCTACAACGTCATCGCTACGCGTGTGATCACGCCGTGACTACGCTGTGCGGCCCGGTGTGTGGCGCCCTTAAGACGGTACAAAATCATACACATATAAGATGAAATGAATGGACGGTTAATGGGTAATAAGAGACAAGCTCCACAGAAGAGATGCGCGTCATGACACGTCGGATGGCATCTGTCAAACAAGTGATCGTGGGATACGTGAGACGTGCAACATCGAGAAAAAGCTACACATGTGAGGTAACGGCTGACGATCTTTTGTCTGACGGATGCCATGTTGCAAATCGCATCTCACGTCTCCTCTGGGGTAAGTTTAAGGTGTCACCTTTCGTAGCTCTTTTGTAGAACTTATAAACTAGTCAGCTGTCAGTTCCATACCTTCGTCATTCGAAAGGTGTACGTTCAGCGACGCTATAGTACAAAAGACCTACGAAACATGACAACTTGAACGTACCCCTGTGGAACTTGGGTCATAAGGTGAATATTAGTTAAGATACCCACATGTTAGCGTGCGGCGGGTAGAGCGGCGCGGGGTGCAGGATGTTGTACGCGGCGGGCGATAATTGCACCGGCGTCTCCCTATATGCAGTCCAATTGTTAGTATATGTCGTGATCATTATGAACGTTAGAATGTAATGTGTACAAGTAGGCAGAAAGTCTGTTTAACGGCTATTTCATATCTTTTAATTAAACTTTTTTCAATTAAATGTTAAAAGCAAAAACGACAAAAGCCAACCTAAAGGCTTAGTTAGCTTCATCTTTGTATTTGTTATATCTTTATGTCTATCGTAGACTAGAATCAAAAGCAAACAGGCATCGAACAGACTTAGAAGGGCAGAACACACCAACTCCGTGTGCAGGACGTATGCGTGCGCGTCATCTCGCGCGTACCGGGTGTAAAGTATGGGATTGTTTGACACACTGTCTACGTATGCGAGCACGTCATCACGCGCGTACCGCAGTGTTTCGTATTTCATACGATCCCATGCATTACAACGTCATAGTTACGCGCGTGATGACGTGCACGTCACGCATACGGAGACGGTGTATTCCTTGAACCGAAAACACATAGATTGATGAGTCACTCACACGACTTAGAAAATAATAATAAAAATAGTTTAGTAATGTTGCACATAAATAAACAGAGAGAAACTTACGTAAGCAAAGGCTGGTGTGGATGGGGCGCTCCCATTTGTGGCAAACCAAGGGATTGGATGTCGGCACGGTTGTGGCGGACGCCGAGAGTCACCTGGTGAGAGAGACAAGGTCATCATCCGTCAACAACAGCTACAACAACCACAACACACAACATTTTTCGCCATTTTCGAAATTAACAGTAGTCATTTTGGCAATAATAAGATAAACAAGCAGATGTACTAAAAACGAAAACCCGACTGCGGTAATTTCAGAGTTGTATTTTGCAATAAAAATCCTCCATCTTGAATTTATGAATTTTGAATATAGCCAAGCCAATGTCGCTGATGAGCCAATTCTAACGAAACCTCACATGTCAAGATCCACCCAGCCTTTTGGGCTGTAGCCTGAGAAAACGGATTTCTTGTCTACATACATACATACTCTCGAAAAACATAATCCTCCGGCAGTCGAGTAAAAATTGCTTTTGATATTGTCCCTCTTTTATTTTCCCTTGCGATCTTTTAAGTGCCTATTCCAAAAATGATGTAGATTTCTTTGCGGGAAATAGGGACAACAGTATTCCAGTAATACTCACATGTCCCCTGGAGGCAGCTTGGCAGACATAAGCCACCGCTCTGGCATGAGTCGCGCCTGCCAATGGGATTCCATCTACTGATGTAAGTAGATCGCCCGGTCTAAGAAGCCCGTCGGCTGGACCACCTGTTCACAAGTACCGGTTTGTTAGGATGATGATTTAATAAATACTCGTAAAACCAAACTTTTTAAATTATACTATTTTTTAAAAATCAACCAGCATATTACGCAAAGAGAATACTAGTATATCAAAAGCTATTATTATTATTTTAGCCTAATGTGTCCCACTGCTGGGCAAACGCCTCCCTTCTTTTCATCCAGACTTCCCGGTTAGCTGATAATTGGGGCTAGGTAGACTCGAACTCGTCGAGGTCATCCCGCCATAGCATTTTAAGTCTCTTTTTAAGGACGACGCTCCTGTATCCAATATTTTGTAGAAATACGGCCATTACGAAATCAGGGCTTACTTCTCTTTCCTTCAGTTAAATAAAATAAGAAAAGATTTACATAGCAGTATATTTACCTGGTACTACATAGCCGACGGCGACTCGACTGCCATCTTCAGTCCCGCCGACTATCCGGAACCCGAACCCGGCACTTCCGCGCGCCAGTCTGACTAGCACATCCGCTTCCGGGTCCGTGGTTCCGCCGGCTTCTACCTGCAATTTGGACAAACATCTCATGAAATATGTTCATTGTTTTGTTTTCTAGGTCCTAGAAATTTCTAAACCTCGATCTCCTAGATTCTAGGAGATCCAATCGACCACCCAATGAACCCGGAAGTTTTCAAACCATCTATTAAGTATTAGTAGCTCTTGATATGGTTAAGTAAGAAACACAATTTTATGAGTTGTCATAGGCGTAAGCTACATAGAGTAGACGTGAGATATGAGACGTAAGATGACATCTGTCAGAGAAGTGATCATTAGCCGTCATCGATGTGAAGCGCTTTTCAAGTGTATAGCTTTTACTCTTCTGTTTCATACATTTTATATGGAAACGGATTCAAGCGTCGCTATGTCACACGCTCACGTCTCACGTTTCATGTGTTACGTCTATTCTGTGGAGCTTGGCAATTCTGACTGGCAATGGCTTATGAAAATCAATCTGCAATTTCTAAATCAAACTGAGGACAACGTGATTTTACAAATATTAATTGCCCCAATATTCAAATCAGGGACCGCCGTAACCTGAAATCAAAGTACCTAGAAAGTTACATAACGAAAACAGATTTTTTTCTTTCTTTTACCTACCTGTGGGTAGTTAGCCACATAACCGGTATTCTGTTGTGCAAGCGACTCCCCCTCATAACAAGATGGCGACCGTCGGGCAGGCGAGTGCATGTGGCGGGTCGGAGAGTTCTCGCGGTGTCTGGAAAAATATCTGACATTACACGATTTACAAAGTTGTTTTTGTGAAATGTGGAATGGGCAATTGAGTTCATAGGATAGCGAAATTTGGTTCATTGCTTTGAGTAGGAAACTCAAAATTACCTTTTCTGTTGAATTAGACATTTTGTGATAGGATAATGACCATTGCTGGTCTAAAAACGCGTCGCGCCTCACAAAACAAATAATGCCATTGGATAAATAAGAATAGCAATGGAAATCGTTGCACAACACAGGGAAAATTATATAATTTTGAAAGGTTTTACTGTTAGGCAATTGGTCATTTCAAAGAGTATAATATTAATAATATATACGGGGTTATTTTTTAGTCAGTGCGCAAACTTTACAGGGTGTTTGTACACGTGATTCTGAACAACTTTTACTATGGGGCCACATGCGAAATTGCAAAAAAAAATTTAATGTTCCATAGAAAAATTCATACCTACTTGGCAAAATTGTTTTTTTAGGTTTCTCAGGTAGCCCCATAGTAAAAGTTGTTTAGAATCACGAGTAGAAACATCCTGCAAAGTTTGCGCACTGACTAAAAAATAACCCTGTTTAAGTCATTTAGCAAATTGGAAATATTGTTGTAAAGACAAAATCGACTTGGTTATGCAGTTGTCGATGTATCTTTCTGCAAAAATGAAACATGTTTTTATTACCTCATCGGCGACCCCTTGATTCTGCCGTTGGAGGAATTATTCGACGGAGATTGGCTCTGTAGTCTTGTTGACGGTGAATTAGCGAGCAGCCTGTCTGTGGCACTCGCTGTAGAAGGCGAATGGCTTCTCAGGCGACCTGCGAAATGTTGAAACATAATTATGATTAATTATCATTATCATTGCCGTGTGGTAGCTAAGAATTCTGCCACCCCTATTTTACTCAGATAGTTTCGTAAAAGGCGACGTAGAATTTTGTGCCCTTGCTTGGTAATAATATCTGGAGACCATGGTCAACCGTAAGGTGGCGGTGATACCACCTACGATAGCATTCCCAAAGAGGGTTGACGTCAGACAGGCGGCCGGTCGTAAATTGATGTCAAATCCTATTGCAACATGATATTGTGTTCAAACAAAACATGTTGCGCCGCCCCCAAGTATTTTCGATAAGGGCAGGAAAATGATTATTATTAATTATCATACTTACTATAGTTGAGACGGCCGCCACACGCTGCATTCGCTGTCGTATGACAGTCCCTTTCCACCTTGGTAGTAAACTCAAGTGAGAAAGGGAGCCCCATACGGAGGCGAATGCACCGAGTAGCCGTCTCAACTATAACTAGCACTACAATAGTGACATAATCATAAAATAACATCACACTATTATTTTTTAGACAAGACATAAATTCGTTCTCCTGTCCAGACCTAAACGTGGAAATACGCGTTTTTCCGAAAGAAAATCTGGTATTAGCGGATAGAATAAAATCTTTCGAAGCTATATTTATACACAAGTATCAGAAAATATTTTCAATGGTAGTGAGATTTCACCTGAATTCGACGGAGAGTGGGGTCTCATTCTGCTGGTGGAAGGCGATTGCCTAGTCAGTCCGCTGATAGCTGCCGTTGTGGGGGAATGCATCATACCGTCCTCTGGGAAACCTGGAAACAATTTAAAGGTAAGTAAACAAAAATGTCGTCGAGCCAGTTTAGATTCAACACCCCATTTTTTATGACAAATCAATCTTACAAAACATAATATATAAACTAATGCACCTAAACGAAAGTTGTTTATCACGGCACGAATTTTACCCGTGTGTGGCGTAAAAAGCCACTAAGGGGTAACTATCCAGTGAATGGTCAACATCGTTCCCTGTAAATATACAACATCTTGCACTGCGCTTACCAATCCGCCTGCCAAGCGTGGTTAATATGGCAATACCACCCGATATGGGGAGGCCCATGTCCAGCTGGTGTGGTTATTTTGGTTTGATAACTAATTAAAATCTGTACTCTACTTCTTTTTTTCGTGGGAGAAACCGAGAATTTAGATTATTGTAATATCATTCATAGATTAAATTATGGCTATGAATGGCGAATACCGCCGCAAAAGTTTCTGGTGAATGAAATGTGGGATACAAGTTTACTTTTGGAAAAACACTGGCAATACAACCAAAAACAACAATTTCATAACCTATAAAACGAGTTACTTAGACGTATAACCGGCACGACGGAGAATGTACAACACATCAGCTAAACAATGCGATATAATCTGATTAAGGTAATCCTAGTCGAGGCTATGAGACTATGAGTGTGTTCATGCTATACAAAATATATATCATCTAGCAAATAAGGCGTAACAAACCGAACGGAGCACAATGGAGGCATAAAACTGAACAACATTTAAGGAACATAGCAGGAAATGTAAAAGAAATTGACTTCTTATTAAATTGCACAATCAGCTGACACGATTATCATGGGACGTCTATATTTTTTGTATATTACAAGAGTAGGGAAATCAGTTTGCAAGATTATTATGGTAGATTTATACATACTTTTGGTATATTTCAAGACTAAAATTTGCTGGTAAAATTATTATGATACGTTTATACATATTTTTGGTATATTTCATGGCTGGCACAATAAGCTGAATTGTCATTTCATCTAATTGTTTAATGTCATTTACTATTACAAGTAAACACAACACTGTACTGACCTCCGTTATCGCTGCTATCGGCGAGACTGGCGTTGCCCCTCCAGTAAGCCGCGCCCATATCCACATGCACTGTCGGCGTGGGCACCTCCCCCCAACTAGCCCCGCCCCACCCCGCACCCCGCCCCTCCCAGCCGTTGCCGTTGTTCACGCCCTCTTGATCCCACTTCTGCCCGTTCTGGTCCCACTTTTGCCCGTTCTGATCCCACTTTTGACCGTTCTGATCCCACTTTTGTCCATTTTGATCCCACTTTTGGTTATTTTGCTCCCATTTCTGCCCATTCTGATCCCACTGCTGAGTCGAGTGCTGCGGTTGCGGATTGTTGTCCCATTTCTGTCCGTTGTTGTCCCATTTCTGATTATTATTGTCCCATTTTTGAGTTTCGGCCCAGTTCCTGATGTTGCTCGAGTTGTCTATCCATGTTTCTCTTTCTTGCCACTGGTTGTTGTTATTCTCCGGTTCGGTCCAAGAGGATACGGCTGGTAAGGTAAGTCTGCCACCAGGAGTGCTGCTTCGGCGGCGGCGGTCTATGAGGCTCTCTCGTTCGCGCGACTTGTGTTCCGGGACGGCGTACGTCGCTTCTATTTTGGGGAGAGATGAGTTTTGTTAGGTCAGTTAGCGACAAATGTGAAAGTCTTTAGTTTAGACATTAATACAGATCACAACACGAAAGAGAAATACTAAGGGGCTTCGTATTAAACTATATAGAGAATAACAAAAAGAGTATAAGAAGTCGAAAGAAGGTCAAGTTAGTTATGAAACTGAACAACTTTCCCTGTGGAACATGAATCGAAATATGAAAAGCATCACCCCAAAAAGGACCTCTCATGCTGATCTGATGAACTGATCGGCGATTTTGTATAGGAGGTCAAATTTTATTTATCATATTTTGACCCATGTTCCATGGGGGAAAGTTGTTCAGTTTCATGAGTACCTTGACCTCCTTTCCGCTCCTTTTTGTTACTCCTGGTAGATTTGAAGAAATTAAATCAATTAAAAAAACATATTCAGACATTACGCAAAGTTAACATATACTTTAGCACTCACAAAAATAAAACTAAACAATCAAACTTTTAGGTTATACAAAATGCTTTTAGGTCTGCTTATTTTAAGTTTGTACCTGTGTTCATGCCGTTCAATCGGTCTCCAAAGTTATCTTGCGCGTGTAATTGTGGGCTTCGTAGTTGTTCAGCGGTGGGCGTTTTGCTTCTGTTGCTCATTTGGGTGCTGGTGGATGCTGCAATGGAGGGTTTTTCTTTAGTTGAAAAAATCTTTAAAATAAGTTAGCTGAAAACGCTGAGCCCGCTCATTCGCATGTTCGTCATGGTTTATAGTCGAATTAAATTACACACAATGGACCTCGCATACATACGTCTCTGGCTCTGAATTGTTTGGGGGAAGTTGATCAGTTTAAAGTTGAAACGAAACCGAACTGAAGTTACGGTGGACAATCAAATGTTCGACTTCCATGAAAACGCCTGCAATAAATGGCCATTTTTACTTTTTACCATGTCTGGCAAAAGTTTGAGAGTCATTCAAAGGACGGTGTATCACTATAGAGAGCATTTGCAGGAATGTTAACGGTTACGATTCAAAACAAACACAGATTCAACAGATCTTTTGTGATACGTTTTAGAGATGAAAATGTTTCAATCGCTCAGGACGGCGGATGAAGTGAGAAGGCCGGAAGGGACTCTGATTGGTCAAAGTTTGTAAACAGGCCGGCGCGGCATTTTAATTGACTAATGCCACGGGGTTGCCATTTCCCATGCTATCACTTCTACTACGCGCTACAAGGGTTATTTACTCATGATAACAAAGATCCTGAGTTCTGAGATACTTACTAGTGGGCTGGACCCTGGTTGCAGATCTGCTGCGCGGCGCTCTCGCGACCGTGTTGTTTCTTCTCCACACCCTCAGAGTGGTCTCATGCATCGCCGGACAGTCTTTCAGAACCTGCAATAAAAACAATACTTATCAACTCTCTATCTCTATCTTCAAAGAGTCATCTAAGGATCCGATGAGCCCTGGTCATAGAGGTTAACAACCACCTACAAGTTGCAGGCCTCCGACATGGTTGTGTAAGACCTCCGTCTAAGTGATCATAGGCAGCAACCGGGACGTGCCCTCAGAAGCACGAAATTATCTTTCTTTCGGACAATCAGGTGCTTCGGCCTGCAATGTCCTGGGACTGGGAACAAATTCACGATATGATAAATATCAACTTTGTGAGTGACCCACCGAGAATCGAATCCGGAACCTTCAGCGTCGCAGGCAATCGCACTACCATTGCGCCACATCGGCTGTCAATATTAATTATGAACGGAAAGATCTAAAGAAAAAGAGAGAGAGGAAGGCCAAGAGATAGTTAGATCAAGTGAAGGAGAAAATAGTGGTCACGTCAAGGAGATAGGAACAACTGATCGTTACTCCACCGACAAGAGCAATGAGCTCCTCACGTTTCGATGTCTGTCTGTTTAGTGACAGTTCATTTTCTCAACTATAAAACGGTTTTCACTATTGCATTGAAAAGGAAAGTTTTTATACTTAACTTGCATTTTATTCTCACACAAAAACGGATAAAATAGCAGTGGATGAAGCGCTGGGAAGGTCGCAAGAAAAGAACATTAGACATATTAAAGCTAGCTGTTTTCTGAAACGGCCTTCAAATCTTTGTCAGACCTGGCATGTGGCAATACCGTCCGTATTTTTACGATCTTTAACGCTCTGCCTACCCCGCAGTGAAAAGGAGTGATGTGTGTGTTTATAGCATATAAGATGCCACTTATGTATAATTGACGCGTATCTCTCTGATGCCCCACTTATTTCTCTTGTGGTTTTAGATAGCTACAGATCATCATCAATACATAATATAAAATGAAGCTTTTTTCTGTCTGGCTTTGATTTGGCTAACTTCTCCTAAACCACGGAACGGATCTTTATGCCTTTTTTATTATTGAAAGAGTGATTCATGAGGAAGGTTCATATGTGTAACACATGTCGGAAAAAGGTCTTTACCTGCGGGAAAATGAGTTGCAGCGTGTGATACCGCTGACGCAAAAAAGAGAGTTTCAAAATGTTACATAGCCAGGGTTGCTGTTGTCCAAAATCTCAAAGTATAAAATTATCAAAACAGCAAAATCTGATACAAGAACGTCATATATGATACTGAGCTTTTAAATCCATCAAATATAACGTTCATGGCAACCATCTTCTCACCTACCTTGACTTAATCTGACATTTCAGTTAAAATCAGTAAGCGACAAAATCGTTGCTAGTACCGATTGAGCCATCTGTACAGGCGCCCCGCGTGCCGTATTTCTCTAATCGTTGCCGCTAATTTTAATAATAAATGTACACAAACCTGCACAACATGCTGGTGCGGCGCGTGCGTGACGTCATGCTCGCCGATCTGCAGCAACAAGTCCCCTTCACGCAATCCTGCGCAGCGGCTGCGGTCCAACACCTGGGAGTAAAAGTACGTTCAATATTTACTTCTGTTTAGGTTATACGCTCGTGCGCAGACGAGCCAAGTTCGGCGTAACTTGGACGCCTAAATAAACTAATAGGTAAACGTCTGAGGCGTGTTGATTTTGGCTCGGCCCGTGCGCGTCTGCCCGAGCATGAGCATGCGTTACCTCGGGTGAGCCATGTAATTTTATGGTCGTTTGCCGCGCGAGGCAGTGAGGCAGCGAGCAGCCTCGCTTGGTGTGGACGCGCCTATTCGCTACTTGACAGGGTCGTAAATAAAATACAAAAGTTGTTTGCTTAAAACAATTGTCCAAAAATACTACGGACTTCATTCATCGTTTGCCAGAACATTAAAAGTTAGAATTTATAAACACCAAAATTATATACAAGTTATTGTTTTGACTCCATCCAAAATATTGAATTATGACGTCATATTTCTATAATTACATACAAAATATCGTTTTCGGTCGTCTGAAAAAGTAGCTCATTTGACCTGTCAGTCAAGTAGCGGATTTAGTTCTTTTTATTTCGTCTTCTTTCGTGTGATACACTGAGCCGACGGAAGACTTCACATTCGAGTGTTTCAATTCAACAGACACCAGGGTTGTCGGGTCGTGGGATAACTCAATGCCCACACGAAGAGAGAGAGGGAGAAGGAGAGGGGGAGAGAGAGAGAGAGAGAGAGAGAGAGAGAGAGAGAGAGAGAGAGAGAGCTACCTTCTTGACTTTCTGTCCGTGAACGCTGTCCGCTATAGTGAATCCGAAGCCGGCGGCGCCGCGGCGCAGTGTCAGTACTAGTTCTTGCCCTGGCTCTGCTGCGCGAGAGAGAGAGAGAGAGAGAGAGAGAGAGAGAGAGAGAGAGAGAGAGAGAGAGAGAGAGCTACCTTCTTGACTTTCTGTCCGTGAACGCTGTCCGCTATAGTGAATCCGAAGCCGGCGGCGCCGCGGCGCAGTGTCAGTACTAGTTCTTGCCCTGGCTCGCTGGCTGAGAGAGAGAGAGAGAGAGAGAGAGAGAGAGAGAGAGAGAGAGAGAGAGAGAGAGAGAGAGAGAGAGAGAGAGAGCTACCTTCTTGACTTTCTGTCCGTGAACGCTGTCCGCTATAGTGAACCCGAAGCCGGCGGCGCCGCGGCGCAGTGTCAGTACTAGTTCTTGCCCTGGCTCGCTGGCTGCGGCGCGAGAGAGAGAGAGAGAGAGAGAGAGAGAGAGAGAGCGAGAGAGAGAGAGCTACCTTCTTGACTTTCTGTCCGTGAACGCTGTCCGCTATAGTGAATCCGAAGCCGGCGGCGCCGCGGCGCAGTGTCAGTACTAGTTCTTGCCCTGGCTCGCTGGCTGAGAGAGAGAGAGAGAGAGAGAGAGAGAGAGAGAGAGAGAGAGAGAGAGAGAGAGAGCTACCTTCTTGACTTTCTGTCCGTGAACGCTGTCCGCTATAGTGAATCCGAAGCCGGCGGCGCCGCGGCGCAGTGTCAGTACTAGTTCTTGCCCTGGCTCGCTGGCTGCGGCGCGAGAGAGAGAGAGAGAGAGAGAGAGAGAGAGAGAGAGCTACCTTCTTGACTTTCTGTCCGTGAACGCTGTCCGCTATAGTGAACCCGAAGCCGGCGCGCCGCGGCGCAGTGTCAGTACTAGTTCTTGCCCTGGCTGCGGCGCGAGAGAGAGAGAGAGAGAGAGAGAGAGAGAGAGAGAGAGAGAGAGAGCTACCTTCTTGACTTTCTGTCCGTGAACGCTGTCCGCTATAGTGAATCCGAAGCCGGCGGCGCCGCGGCGCAGTGTCAGTACTAGTTCTTGCCCTGGCTCGCTGGCGCGAGAGAGAGAGAGAGAGAGAGAGAGAGAGAGAGAGCTACCTTCTTGACTTTCTGTCCGTGAACGCTGTCCGCTATAGTGAATCCGAAGCCGGCGGCGCCGCGGCGCAGTGTCAGTACTAGTTCTTGCCCTGGCTCGCTGGCTGCGGCGCGAGAGAGAGAGAGAGAGAGAGAGAGAGAGAGAGAGAGAGAGAGAGAGCTACCTTCTTGACTTTCTGTCCGTGAACGCTGTCCGCTATAGTGAATCCGAAGCCGGCGGCGCCGCGGCGCAGTGTCAGTACTAGTTCTTGCCCTGGCTCGCTGGCTGCGCGAGAGAGAGAGAGAGAGAGAGAGAGAGAGAGAGAGCTACCTTCTTGACTTTCTGTCCGTGAACGCTGTCCGCTATAGTGAATCCGAAGCCGGCGGCGCCGCGGCGCAGTGTCAGTACTAGTTCTTGCCCTGGCTCGCTGGCTGCGGCGCGAGAGAGAGAGAGAGAGAGCTACCTTCTTGACTTTCTGTCCGTGAACGCTGTCCGCTATAGTGAATCCGAAGCCGGCGGCGCCGCGGCGCAGTGTCAGTACTAGTTCTTGCCCTGGCTCGCTGGCTGCGGCGCGAGAGAGAGAGAGAGAGAGAGAGAGAGAGAGAGAGAGAGAGAGCTACCTTCTTGACTTTCTGTCCGTGTACGCTGTCCGCTATAGTGAACCCGAAGCCGGCGGCGCCGCGGCGCAGTGTCAGTACTAGTTCTTGCCCTGGCTCGCTGGCTGAGAGAGAGAGAGAGAGAGAGAGAGAGAGAGAGAGAGAGAGAGCTACCTTCTTGACTTTCTGTCCGTGAACGCTGTCCGCTATAGTGAATCCGAAGCCGGGCGCGGCGCAGTGTCAGTACTAGTTCTTGCCCTGGCTCGCTGGCTGCGGCGCGAGAGAGAGAGAGAGAGAGAGAGAGAGAGAGAGAGAGAGAGAGAGAGAGAGAGAGAGAGAGAGAGAGAGAGAGAGAGAGAGAGAGAGAGAGAGAGAGAGAGAGAGAGAGAGAGAGAGAGAGAGAGAGAGAGAGAGAGAGAGAGAGCTACCTTCTTGACTTTCTGTCCGTGAACGCTGTCCGCTATAGTGAATCCGAAGCCGGCGGCGCCGCGGCGCAGTGTCAGTACTAGTTCTTGCCCTGGCTCGCTGGCTGCGGCGAGAGAGAGAGAGAGAGAGAGAGAGAGCTACCTTCTTGACTTTCTGTCCGTGAACGCTGTCCGCTATAGTGAACCCGAAGCCGGCGGCGCCGCGGCGCAGTGTCAGTACTAGTTCTTGCCCTGGCTCGCTGGCTGCGGCGCGAGAGAGAGAGAGAGAGAGAGAGAGAGAGCTACCTTCTTGACTTTCTGTCCGTGTACGCTGTCCGCTATAGTGAACCCGAAGCCGGCGGCGCCGCGGCGCAGTGTCAGTACTAGTTCTTGCCCTGGCTCGCTGGCTGCGGCGCGAGAGAGAGAGAGAGAGAGAGAGAGAGAGAGAGAGAGCTACCTTCTTGACTTTCTGTCCGTGTACGCTGTCCGCTATAGTGAACCCGAAGCCGGCGGCGCCGCGGCGCAGTGTCAGTACTAGTTCTTGCCCTGGCTCGCTGGCTGCGGCGCGAGAGAGAGAGAGAGAGAGAGAGAGAGAGAGAGAGAGAGAGCTACCTTCTTGACTTTCTGTCCGTGTACGCTGTCCGCTATAGTGAACCCGAAGCCGGCGGCGCCGCGGCGCAGTGTCAGTACTAGTTCTTGCCCTGGCTCGCTGGCTGCGGCGCGAGAGAGAGAGAGAGAGAGAGAGAGAGAGAGAGCTACCTTCTTGACTTTCTGTCCGTGTACGCTGTCCGCTATAGTGAACCCGAAGCCGGCGGCGCCGCGGCGCAGTGTCAGTACTAGTTCTTGCCCTGGCTCGCTGGCTGCGGCGCGAGAGAGAGAGAGAGAGAGAGAGAGCTACCTTCTTGACTTTCTGTCCGTGTACGCTGTCCGCTATAGTGAACCCGAAGCCGGCGGCGCCGCGGCGCAGTGTCAGTACTAGTTCTTGCCCTGGCTCGCGGGGTGCGAGAGAGAGAGAGAGAGAGAGAGAGAGAGAGAGAGAGAGCTACCTTCTTGACTTTCTGTCCGTGTACGCTGTCCGCTATAGTGAACCCGAAGCCGGCGGCGCCGCGGCGCAGTGTCAGTGCTAGTTCTTGCCCTGGCTCGCTGGCTGCGGCGCGAGAGAGAGAGAGAGAGAGAGAGCTACCTTCTTGACTTTCTGTCCGTGAACGCTGTCCGCTATAGTGAACCCGAAGCCGGCGGCGCCGCGGCGCAGTGTCAGTACTAGTTCTTGCCCTGGCTCGCTGGCTGCGGCGCGAGAGAGAGAGAGAGAGAGAGAGAGAGAGAGAGAGCTACCTTCTTGACTTTCTGTCCGTGTACGCTGTCCGCTATAGTGAACCCGAAGCCGGCGGCGCCGCGGCGCAGTGTCAGTACTAGTTCTTGCCCTGGCTCGCTGGCTGCGGCGCGAGAGAGAGAGAGAGAGAGAGAGAGAGAGCTACCTTC
Organism: Phthorimaea operculella; assembly: GCA_024500475.1. Taxonomy (NCBI): domain Eukaryota; kingdom Metazoa; phylum Arthropoda; class Insecta; order Lepidoptera; family Gelechiidae; genus Phthorimaea; species Phthorimaea operculella. The sequence goes on along the minus strand of JANFCV010000051.1, from coordinate 3,202,208 downwards.
TTGACTTTCTGTCCGTGAACGCTGTCCGCTATAGTGAATCCGAAGCCGGCGGCGCCGCGGCGCAGTGTCAGTACTAGTTCTTGCCCTGGCTCGCTGGCTGCGGCGCGAGAGAGAGAGAGAGAGAGAGAGAGAGAGAGAGAGAGAGAGAGCTACCTTCTTGACTTTCTGTCCGTGAACGCTGTCCGCTATAGTGAATCCGAAGCCGGGCGGCGCGGCGCAGTGTCAGTACTTGTTATTTCGGTGGCTCGCTGGGTGGGGCGAGAGAGAGAGAGAGAGAGAGAGAGAGAGAGAGAGAGAGAGAGAGAGAGAGAGCTACCTTCTTGACTTTCTGTCCGTGAACGCTGTCCGCTATAGTGAATCCGAAGCCGGCGGCGCCGCGGCGCAGTGTCAGTACTAGTTCTTGCCCTGGCTCGCTGGCTGCGGCGCGAGAGAGAGAGAGAGAGAGAGAGAGAGAGAGAGAGAGCTACCTTCTTGACTTTCTGTCCGTGTACGCTGTCCGCTATAGTGAACCCGAAGCCGGCGGCGCCTGCGCAGTGTCAGTACTAGTTCTTGCCCTGGCTCGCTGGCTGCGGCGCGAGAGAGAGAGAGAGAGAGAGAGAGAGAGAGAGACCTTCTTGACTTTCTGTCCGTGTACGCTGTCCGCTATAGTGAACCCGAAGCCGGCGGCGCCGCGGCGCAGTGTCAGTACTAGTTCTTGCCCTGGCTCGCTGGCTGCGGCGCGAGAGAGAGAGAGAGAGAGAGAGAGAGAGAGAGCTACCTTCTTGACTTTCTGTCCGTGTACGCTGTCCGCTATAGTGAACCCGAAGCCGGCGGCGCCGCGGCGCAGTGTCAGTACTAGTTCTTGCCCTGGCTCGCTGGCTGCGGCGCGAGAGAGAGAGAGAGAGAGAGAGAGAGAGAGAGAGAGCTACCTTCTTGACTTTCTGTCCGTGTACGCTGTCCGCTATAGTGAACCCGAAGCCGGCGGCGCCGCGGCGCAGTGTCAGTACTAGTTCTTGCCCTGGCTCGCTGGCTGCGGCGCGAGAGAGAGAGAGAGAGAGAGAGAGAGAGAGCTACCTTCTTGACTTTCTGTCCGTGTACGCTGTCCGCTATAGTGAACCCGAAGCCGGCGGCGCCGCGGCAGTGTCAGTACTAGTTCTTGCCCTGGCTCGCTGGCTGCGGCGCGAGAGAGAGAGAGAGAGAGAGAGAGAGAGAGAGAGAGAGAGAGCTACCTTCTTGACTTTCTGTCCGTGAACGCTGTCCGCTATAGTGAATCCGAAGCCGGCGGCGCCGCGGCGCAGTGTCAGTACTAGTTCTTGCCCTGGCTCGCTGGCTGCGGCGCGAGAGAGAGAGAGAGAGAGAGAGAGAGAGCTACCTTCTTGACTTTCTGTCCGTGAACGCTGTCCGCTATAGTGAATCCGAAGCCGGCGGCGCCGCGGCGCAGTGTCAGTACTAGTTCTTGCCCTGGCTCGCTGGCTGCGGCGCGAGAGAGAGAGAGAGAGAGAGAGAGCTACCTTCTTGACTTTCTGTCCGTGAACGCTGTCCGCTATAGTGAATCCGAAGCCGGCGGCGCGCGGCGCAGTGTCAGTACTAGTTCTTGCCCTGGCTCGCTGGCTGCGGCGCGAGAGAGAGAGAGAGAGAGAGAGCTACCTTCTTGACTTTCTGTCCGTGAACGCTGTCCGCTATAGTGAATCCGAAGCCGGCGGCGCCGCGGCGCAGTGTCAGTACTAGTTCTTGCCCTGGCTCGCTGGCTGCGGCGCGAGAGAGAGAGAGAGAGAGAGAGAGAGAGAGAGAGAGAGAGAGAGAGCTACCTTCTTGACTTTCTGTCCGTGAACGCTGTCCGCTATAGTGAATCCGAAGCCGGCGGCGCGCGCGCAGTGTCAGTACTAGTTCTTGCCCTGGCTCGCTGGCTGCGGCGCGAGAGAGAGAGAGAGAGAGAGAGAGAGAGAGAGAGCTACCTTCTTGACTTTCTGTCCGTGAACGCTGTCCGCTATAGTGAATCCGAAGCCGGCGGCGCCGCGGCAGTGTGAGTTCTAGTTCTTGAGCTGGATCGCTGGCTGCGAGAGAGAGAGAGAGAGAGAGAGAGAGAGAGAGAGAGAGAGAGCTACCTTCTTGACTTTCTGTCCGTGAACGCTGTCCGCTATAGTGAATCCGAAGCCGGCGGCGCCGCGGCGCAGTGTCAGTACTAGTTCTTGCCCTGGCTCGCTGGCTGCGGCGCGAGAGAGAGAGAGAGAGAGAGAGAGAGAGAGAGAGAGCTACCTTCTTGACTTTCTGTCCGTGAACGCTGTCCGCTATAGTGAATCCGAAGCCGGCGGCGCCGCGGCGCAGTGTCAGTACTAGTTCTTGCCCTGGCTCGCTGGCTGCGGCGAGAGAGAGAGAGAGAGAGAGAGAGAGAGAGCTACCTTCTTGACTTTCTGTCCGTGAACGCTGTCCGCTATAGTGAATCCGAAGCCGGCGGCGGCGCGCGCAGTGTCAGTACTAGTTCTTGCCCTGGCTCGCTGGCTGCGGCGCGAGAGAGAGAGAGAGAGAGAGAGAGCTACCTTCTTGACTTTCTGTCCGTGAACGCTGTCCGCTATAGTGAACCCGAAGCCGGCGGCGCCGCGGCGCAGTGTCAGTACTAGTTCTTGCCCTGGCTCGCTGGCTGAGAGAGAGAGAGAGAGAGAGAGAGAGAGAGAGAGAGAGAGAGAGAGCTACCTTCTTGACTTTCTGTCCGTGAACGCTGTCCGCTATAGTGAATCCGAAGCCGGCGGCGCCGCGGCGCAGTGTCAGTACTAGTTCTTGCCCTGGCTCGCTGGCTGCGGCGAGAGAGAGAGAGAGAGAGAGAGAGAGAGAGAGAGCTACCTTCTTGACTTTCTGTCCGTGTACGCTGTCCGCTATAGTGAACCCGAAGCCGGCGGCGCCGCGGCGCAGTGTCAGTACTAGTTCTTGCCCTGGCTCGCTGGCTGCGGCGAGAGAGAGAGAGAGAGAGAGAGAGAGAGAGCTACCTTCTTGACTTTCTGTCCGTGTACGCTGTCCGCTATAGTGAACCCGAAGCCGGCGGCGCCGCGGCGCAGTGTCAGTGCTAGTTCTTGCCCTGGCTCGCTGGCTGCGGCGCGAGAGAGAGAGAGAGAGAGAGAGAGAGAGAGAGAGCTACCTTCTTGACTTTCTGTCCGTGTACGCTGTCCGCTATAGTGAACCCGAAGCCGGCGGCGCCGCGGCGCAGTGTCAGTACTAGTTCTTGCCCTGGCTCGCTGGCTGCGGCGCGAGAGAGAGAGAGAGAGAGAGAGAGAGCTACCTTCTTGACTTTCTGTCCGTGTACGCTGTCCGCTATAGTGAACCCGAAGCCGGCGGCGCCGCGGCGCAGTGTCAGTACTAGTTCTTGCCCTGGCTCGCTGGCTGCGGCGAGAGAGAGAGAGAGAGAGAGAGAGAGAGAGAGAGAGAGCTACCTTCTTGACTTTCTGTCCGTGAACGCTGTCCGCTATAGTGAATCCGAAGCCGGCGGCGCCGCGGCAGTGTCAGTACTAGTTCTTGCCCTGGCTCGCTGGCTGCGGCGCGAGAGAGAGAGAGAGAGAGAGAGAGAGAGAGAGAGAGAGCTACCTTCTTGACTTTCTGTCCGTGAACGCTGTCCGCTATAGTGAATCCGAAGCCGGCGGCGCCGCGGCGCAGTGTCAGTACTAGTTCTTGCCCTGGCTCGCTGGCTGCGGCGCGAGAGAGAGAGAGAGAGAGAGAGAGAGAGAGAGAGAGAGCTACCTTCTTGACTTTCTGTCCGTGAACGCTGTCCGCTATAGTGAATCCGAAGCCGGCGGCGCCGCGGCGCAGTGTCAGTACTAGTTCTTGCCCTGGCTCGCTGGCTGCGGCGCGAGAGAGAGAGAGAGAGAGAGAGAGCTACCTTCTTGACTTTCTGTCCGTGAACGCTGTCCGCTATAGTGAATCCGAAGCCGGCGGCGCCGCGGCGCAGTGTCAGTACTAGTTCTTGCCCTGGCTCGCTGGCTGCGGCGCGAGAGAGAGAGAGAGAGAGAGAGAGAGAGAGAGAGAGAGAGCTACCTTCTTGACTTTCTGTCCGTGAACGCTGTCCGCTATAGTGAATCCGAAGCCGGCGGCGCCGCGGCGCAGTGTCAGTACTAGTTCTTGCCCTGGCTCGCTGGCTGCGGCGCGAGAGAGAGAGAGAGAGAGAGAGAGAGAGAGAGAGAGAGCTACCTTCTTGACTTTCTGTCCGTGAACGCTGTCCGCTATAGTGAATCCGAAGCCGGCGGCGCCGCGGCGCAGTGTCAGTACTAGTTCTTGCCGTGGCTCGCTGGCTGCGGCGCGAGAGAGAGAGAGAGAGAGCTACCTTCTTGACTTTCTGTCCGTGAACGCTGTCCGCTATAGTGAACCCGAAGCCGGCGGCGCCGCGGCGCAGTGTCAGTACTAGTTCTTGCCCTGGCTCGCTGGCTGCGGCGCGAGAGAGAGAGAGAGAGAGAGAGAGAGAGAGAGAGAGAGAGAGAGAGAGAGCTACCTTCTTGACTTTCTGTCCGTGAACGCTGTCCGCTATAGTGAAACCGAAGCCGGCGGCGCCGCGGCAGTGTCAGTACTAGTTCTTGCCCTGGCTCGCTGGCTGCGGCGCGAGAGAGAGAGAGAGAGAGAGAGAGAGAGAGAGAGAGCTACCTTCTTGACTTTCTGTCCGTGAACGCTGTCCGCTATAGTGAATCCGAAGCCGGCGGCGCCGCGGCGCAGTGTCAGTACTAGTTCTTGCCCTGGCTCGCTGGCTGCGGCG